>CM046670.1:12182137-12236075 GCA_025594165.1 Tamias sibiricus | reverse complement strand
TAAGGAGGCTAGTTCCACAGTGTTAGTTTGTATGCGGGGTACAAAAGAGGATTAGAAGGAACGCTAGAATGGTCATCTGAAGATGGAGGGGAAGGAGGGAGCAAGGGGGAGGGAAGGGGGACAGGGAAAAAATTGGTGGGTGAATAAGATGGTTATCAATATCCTAAATCATTATTTGAAGATCTGAATGGTACTTTACATTACTATTGTATACAAACAGTCATTATGTAAAAAGATTTTAAATATGGTGCTTTATGAGAATTCTAAAACATACTAATATTATAAATAAACAAAAGAAAGAGAAAAAAAGAAGTATTCATTTCAATGTTTTGAAACAATAGAGACAAGTCCCCTGTTGGACCAGATTCTTAAGAGATGTTCACCCCCACCATCAGGGGAACCTATGTACTTTTGTTTGCTCTCCCATAACTGCAGTGAGAATATACCTGTGACCACCTTCCACGACAAAAAAAAAATAGTGATCATAGCATTATTGGACACTTCCCTTTTCTGTTAGTAGGAAAGTGTCCATGAACCTCTGGTATAAAAACAAGGGGACAAGGCTCTTTATATTTCAGTAGACAAGGACTTATAATAGTCCCACTATGGATGTGTTTGCTGCTAAAAATGAGATATTTAGGAACGTAATAAATCAAATGAGTTTTTGGACATAGTTTCCAAAAAATTCATATGCATCATTAGTAATTTTACATGGGTCCCACTTTGATGTAGGACAAGTTTTGACGTCAGACTCCGAAGAAATTTGTAGAAAGCAGTTTATTTTAGTGGTCCAGAGGAGCTACAGGCCTGAAAAATCTCTGGATCCACAGGTTGGGAAATCATTTGAGTGTTTATCCCTCAGTGGATGTTTTCACCTAAACAGTAGGTGGTTTCACATAGTAGTTTTCTCTTGTCCCATATTATTAGCCACAGACAGTTTTCACATGGTTTTACCAAGGAAAACAGATAATGACTTTTGTTGTACAACCAAACGCTCTGTGAGACAGAGTCTTTTGATAACATCTGTCTGCAAATATTGCATTTTACAAGAAAGAAGAAGCACTCAAAAGAACATAGATCTCTGCACAAAAAAAGACAAGGACAAAAGAAAAAAAAAAAAAAAAAAAGAAAGAAATGTTTAAAGAGACAATAAAAAATCCTGCTCATCATTATTTTTGAGGGGTTCATGAACATAATAATAATAATTCTGAAAATTTTTCCTGAATTCCATTCCATTTACTCTCATTACCATCAATTTCTCCCTCTTCTTAAAAATTTAATGTGAATGTCAGAAAAATGTTAGGCACCCCTTGTGCTTCACATATAGACTTTCATCGGCGCATTTCCTGACTTAGGGGATTGCTTCCCAGTTTCAATCTATCCACTCACAGAAGGATGAGAGCAGAAAAGTGTAAATACATTTTTACAGTAATTGTCATTATAATTCTTACCATTCATGAATACAATGCAGACATATAATCCAAAAGTTTGAAATCGTATGATATGCGAGGATTAAATCAAAATGTTTCTCCTGGTGATTGCTAAAGAACAACTTCTAACAGGAAACTTTGCTTTTAAATTAGCTGTATCCTGAGACTGCCTCTTTTTTGTCCCAAATTTGCAGACATGCAGAGAAAATATAAAACCTGCCAACCTAGGAACCAGTAAATTTCTGGCCTCGATTGCTTTTCAGTGTTTGGAGTGTCGTTCTAGTGTCCAATCAGAAAGAAGCGGGCTATAGACGGGCTCCGCCTCAGTGGGCGGGTCCTAAAGCCCAGTGCAGGTGATAACGTCTCCAGTGAAGAACTGTTCCAATCCCCGCTCCAGCCAGGAGGAGAGGGCCGTCTGCTGCGATCTGGCCCAGTCAAATTTCCTTCTGAGGCTCTGTTCTTGTGATCTGGCTCTAGGCTTCTCATGGAAGCTCCTGGGGCCCAGGTGGCTTGCTCTGTAGGTGCTGAAGATCCCCAGGGAAGCTAACCTGGCTCCCAAGCGCCAGGAAAAAGGTAATGTTGTTGCAGGGGCATCTTGAGCCTGGGAGGGAGGTCTTTGAAACTGCGGGAACTGCTGTGGAAAAAAAAAAAAAAATAAAAAAAAAAAAAAAAGGAAACAGGAAACTGGTGGCGACTCCTGATGTCCTTGGGCCTGAGCTTCTGCTGGGCAGCGCCCACTCAGCCCCACTGGGCCTGACAGATGGGGCGTGCATTTCTGCAGCGCATGATCCTGCCCAGACCTGCAGCCTCTCTTTCAGGCGCCCCAGCAAGGACTACACGCTCCAGTCTAGCCTGGGCCGTTTCCAAGACTGGGTGGGACAAGGATCAGAGTTAGTCTCTCCAGTGTGTGATTTTTCCTGCATGAGAGATGCTTTCCTCTTGAGTTCTAGCTGGAGGGCTTTCCTGCATTTTTCTTGCTCCTTCCCAACCTTCCTTCCTCAAGGGTGCTTTACCACCAGCTTCATCCCTAGTACTGATGTAGGGCAGAGGAGGCTACACACCTGTTGAATTCGCGGAAAGCAGGTGTATTTAACTTTCAGTGGGTCCAGATGGTGGTTAACGCTGGGACCCTGGTAGGAAAGTCTCTAAGATTTATACTAGTGGATATTTGGTACTCATGGCAGTTACTGTTTCTTCCATATTTTTAGGATACGTAGAGGTTTCACACGTATTCTATTTTACCAAGGAAAGCAAAAATAATAACTTGTACAGCAAGATCTCTTGAGACAGAGTCTGTTACATTTGTCTGCACACCTGCCTTTTACAAGAAAGAAGAAGCTCAAACCACAGTGAGCGCTCTGAAAAAAAAAAAATCCTGCTAACATTGTTTTGTAAACAGTCTTTTCTTCACGACAAGAAGCTTAATTTTGGTAGTGGTTCTTTTGGACTACACAAGTACTTTTAATTTCTTTTATTTTGAGA
Source organism: Tamias sibiricus (assembly GCA_025594165.1). Classification (NCBI taxonomy): domain Eukaryota; kingdom Metazoa; phylum Chordata; class Mammalia; order Rodentia; family Sciuridae; genus Tamias; species Tamias sibiricus. The sequence continues at coordinate 12,233,163 of CM046670.1, read as the reverse complement.
CATGTTGTTTCTAAGTTGCTGAAACTTGACTAGATATGATTAGTTAGATTTATCTAGACCTTTCTATTGGATGCAAGAGTACAATTTTCACCCAGGCATGTGGTGCACACCTGTACTCCAAGTGGCTCACGAGGATCAGGATTCAAATCAGCCTCAGAAAATTTAGTGAGGCCGTTCGCAACTCAGTGAGACCCGGTATCTCGAAATAACAAACAGAACAAGGCATGAGGCTGAGGTTGTGGTTTGGCAGCTAGGTGCCCCTGGGTTTAAAAACGGGTTCAGAGAAAGAGAGAGAGAAGAAAGAGAGAGAGAGAGAGAGAAGAGAGAGAGAGAGAGAGAGAATACAATACCTTAAATTCATTTGTGGATTTTTTATGCTGTGATTCCTTGATCATTTTGGTGTATTATATTTGCAATGATATACACCTATCTAGTAATGATGGTTACTTCTTTTGCCTCTTATAATAAAAATGTGTCTTGGCTGAAAAAAACAGAATGTTAACTTTGTGGCTAAATTTTAGGAACCTATTTTTTGGTTCCTTATACTATTACAAATAAATCATGCTGAATGTTTTGTTTTTATTAGTGCATTTTAGTTATACACAGCGTTGGGGTACATTTGACATGAATATAATTTGGTCCATTTTAGTAGTACTTCCCTTTTCCCTCTCCCCCTACCATTCACCATTTTCCCCTTCCACTCCTGGTCTTCTTTCTATTTTTTTAATTTTTTTTCAACTACTGATTTATAGGTAAACATAAAGGTGATATTCACTGTTATATATTCATTCTATGTACAGTTTCGATGGGATAATAGTATAGATAAATTTGGGGGAAATGGTCATTCTTGTAATGATGGCTTTTGTCATTGTGCACATGGGGTGTGTAATTGAGATCTTTTATGTACTTGTGTATGTTTTAGCTTCTCATAAATCCTACCTTATTCTTTTAACAACATTTTCACATGTGAAATACAACATTCATGTGAATCTGTATGAAAACTTAAGTTGCTGCCGAAGCTGGGCTTGGTGGCACTGAGTCTGATACAACAGACTGGAATCCCAGTGGCTCAGGGGGCTGAGGCAGGAGGATCCTGAGTTCCATCAAATTCAACAACTATAGCAAGGCCTTAGAGTAACTAAGTGAGATTCTGTGTCTAAATAAAATACAAAAAGGGGCTGAGGATATGGCTCAGTGGTTTCAGTGCCCTGATAGTCAAAAACAAACACAAATCTGATGTGGTGGTAAACTTCTGTGTGTCTATCCTCACTTTGTCAAAATGACTTTTGTCCCATATAGATTTTATGTCACTACAAGGTTCTCATTACCCCTCTGATGTTTTCCTGGTCCTGCGTGTTTCAGAACTGCCTGATGCAAGCTCCCCACAGCTGGCCTGTCCTAAGTTCCCTTAGAGTAGCTGAGTGCCCTGCAGCTGGGAGGAATCTCCTGTGTGAAACCCCTTTATCCAAAAGACACTTGTTTCCCTATCTTGGCTACTATGTATACTGCCAAGAGAAGGTGAGCATGTAGTCATTTTTTTAACATAGGAATTGTAATTCCTGTTGTCTCTCTACCCAAAATTATTATCACTGCATCATAAATAGTAGTAGTTATATAGTTTTTAATTCCCTTTCATACTATTTATAAAAAATTTTTTTGTACCAAATTTATATTCTAGTAACAGTGTAAAAGGGGTTGTTTCTTGCCCATTTCCATATGATTTGAGCCATTTCTAGATTTGCTTAGGCTGAAAAAGTTTTTGCACTTGACTGGTGCAATAAATTACTTATGCAAGCTTGCTAAAATTTATGCTGCACTGTAGCTCCTGGAAGGAGGAGGTATGAACCTCTTCTAGAAATAAATGCAATAAGCAGAGAGGTGTAGGTTGTCATGGTGGTGCATGCCTGTAATCCCATCACCTGGGAAGACCAAGAAGGAGGATTACAAGTTTTAAAGCCAGCCTCAGGCACTTAGGCAAGGCCCTAAGGAACTGAGCATGACCCTGTTCCCAAAATAAAAAGTAAAAAAAGGACCAGGATGCGATTCATTTGTAAAGTGAAACCAGGGGTTCAAACCCTGGTACAAAATAAAAACCACAACACAAAACCAAAAACTGAGATTTGTGCTTTTTTTAACCCTTTTCTTTCTTTCACTTCTTTGTGAGAAACTATAGCCAACAGAAGGGCTTGCACATCAATATGAAGCCCCCACCTCAGGGATCTGAGGAGATATACACATGAAACGATTGCCATTTCTCCCAATGTTTGGGGGTTTGGGATGCATCCGTTGAATGGAACGAGTTAAGTTTTGTTGGGACAATTGGTGCATGCTCAAATTCCTTAGTGATTTGGCAGGCCTGGTTCCTACTGAGATGAGCTGGGGGAGTGGGCTGAGGAAGTGCTGCACTCCCACTTGGGCTTCCTGTGGTGGACTGTTTCCACTTTGAAAGTCTTTGGGTGCTCCCTACATAAAAGCTCAGCTGTTAGCAACAGCTGTTTGCAGATTCTGCTACCAAATCCTTTCGAGGGATGAACTGGGACCCCTGAATATTTAACTATTTCCTTTGTCCTGGTCCCAGGGAAGAAGCCATGGGATTGTGCATAGCCATAGAAAAACCACTACTTTTGTCCTCTGATCTTCATACTTGTTTATATCTAGTTCTGTTCTCTCTGTACACCAGATAAATTCAGATCCAACTATAGGCATTTTAGATAAATATGGTATATTTATGACGTCAATTGCCTCTACTCAAGGTGGGACAGAGGATTTCGGGGTATTCTGTCTGAATTATATGTTCATTGCTCAAGGCAGGGCTGATGCCCAAGTGTACCCGATCTTTTGCTACTCATCTGTTGGTAGATGTTTTTTGAGTTGTCCATTTTAAATATAAGTCTGTCAACTCACTTAGGAGTCTGTTTAAGAGGGACTCAAAAGAGAAGCAGATGTTTGTTTGGTGTATCATGAAGGGAGAGTCAGGAGGCCCCTAATCTGCAGTGTTTGGAATATTATCCTGCTTCACCTCTGCTTCCTTGTAGAGTCCTGGCTATAACCTCAGGGGCACACTCATGCTGCACACACTCTAACAGTGCTCTGTGCCTCCAGTTCTAACATCTACCTTTAGGTTGCATTGTGTTTTTCATTCACATTAAATAAGTTTCTTGAAATTGTTGGATATATGTCATCCATTCTATTGCACTTAACAATACAAATGGTTTTTTTATATACATATGGATGTATCTGTGGAATTTTCTGTATTGTGACTTCCTGGGTCTCTACTTTTGTAATAATATAGTTCAATCATATCCATTAGTGTCAGGAAATTATAGCTGCTACTTTTGCATGATGAAATTTTGATGGGCTATTATTCTAGATTAACTTGGGGGAAATGGTCACCTTGATAATGAAGAGGTTTTGTCATCTGCACATGGGGTGTGTCATCGAGTCTTTTATGTTTTTCTGTGTATTTTAATTGCTCACAAATTCTACACATTTGTTTTTAAAACATGCTGATAGATTAAATGAAATGTGTGTGACATTTACCGAAAACTGACATGTTGTTGTATACTATCTTAATAATTGTTTGTAAATATGACATAAATGTGTTTGGCTCCTAGAAACCATTGTTTCACAGTTTTTTATTCCTCTCTTCCTGAATGTGCAGGCTCCTTTTGGGGACACCCCGGGGCCTCAGGTCCTTTGGGTCAATAAACCTGTTTCCTTCCATGTCATTAGGGTTCACATCTGCTGCACTTTCTAGGTAACTCTGTTTCTGGTGAAGGAGTATCGTGTATCTTCAATGGCAAAAGTGTACACAAATAGACAATGACAACTTTATCTTTACTTCATGAGTATTCATTTACTTCGTATGTTCATCAATACTATTTAATTTTCTGTATAGGATGTGATTTTATGTTACATTTTTCTATTGTTTAAAGAGTTTGAGTCTTTAATGATTATTGAACATATAGATATCTCCGATAAAAAGTGACATTTTCAAGTCTCTCCTGGTTTTCTCTTTGGGGAATCTCGCTCAACCTTTCATTGTGTATTTGATTATATGTGAGGAAATGAGTTTGTTTGACTCTGTGACTTTTCCTTGCATCCTTTATTGGTATCATCTGATGAACAGAAATTTTCATTAATATTGTATAATTTTTGAAATTAAAAAAATATTGTTTTATGTAGCTTTGCAGGAAAATAGCTCTCTTTTACATTTGTTGTTATTCTTCACCCTTCTGTTGTGATACTGTGGCTAAAGCCTGGTTGAAACCACTGAGGTGCATTCCTCAACATTTTGAAAAATTTTATTTTGCCTCAGGATGTTGCTGAGTTGTGAGCTGGCCTCAGAATTGTGATACTCCTGCCTTAGCCTTCAGAGCACCTGATATTGCAGGTGTGAACCACGACATGCACCCTAGCCCACCCTTTCTTACATTGACTTTCCAATGCTTTATACTATTTTTTTATTTCAAAATTTATTGCATCTGAAAATAAGTTTCTTATGTGGTATGAGAGAAGGGTACAATTAGCATTTTTATTTTTACACAGATGTCCCATTATACTTTGTATATCTTTCTCTGGAAAGAATGCCTTTTTTTTTTTTTTCTTCCTTCTCGGCATTGCAGTCTCTAACCATTTATTTATTGTGTAATAGCAAGGGATATTTGAAAGGTTTTGTTTTTATTTCCACAGCCTAATTATTCCTTTCATTAAGTGCTTTGTGCAGAACAATGTAAACTTTGTAACATACATGTGTGGAATAATGGTGTTTTGGTTAGGGATAGACTTAAGGTACAATGGCTGTTAGCATGTAGCATATGAGCATAGTAGTGGATAACATTTAGGTTTTGTCATTACTCTCTTTGATGACAGAATCATCTTACAATATATCTTCCAGAATATGTACTCATCGTTATAAAAAAACATTATTACATATGTACATTTTATATGTATATATTATTAAAACAATTTTGAATTTTCAAATTTACCAGAGTTCTTTCAAATCCTGTTGTTCTTTACAGCACAAATTTGTTGTTAGTGATACTCTTTGTTATGTTTATTTTTCAAATTTTGCTCTTTTTGTTAGGATTTTCCTTACTCTTATTTTCATAAAATTTGCCTTTTTCAAATTAATTGAGCCTGATTACTGGCTAATTAAAAACTTATACCTCTTTTATACTTTACTGCTAAAAGACAGTATGTTTCCTTTGTAACCTGTACTTTAGATGCACCCCACTTTTTTACAGCCTTATGGAGGTTTGATGAACATATGTTAACCTATATATATATAAAGGTATAGGCTTTCATTGTTTTAGACATAGGTACACACCCATGAATCCAAGACTGCAATCAACAAAATTATCCTATATAATACTACAAACTGTTCTGTAGTGCTGATTTAAATTTCTCCATTTTGCTGTCTCCCAAAAATTTATGTCACAAATTTGATCTTATTGTGCTAGAGCAAACATCAAAAGTGATAAATATTCTTGAATTACCATACAGTGAGCACTTCTTGTTTCTACTCGTCTCCATCAGAACATAGAGCATTGATTATCCTCAAAAACCCTCCCTGCTGTCTTCCTCTTACTACCCCTCCCTTTTTCCCAGTGGTGAGTACTTTTCTACAGGTAGTTCTATACAAGTATTATCTATAAGTACAGCAAGCAACCAAATAAAACGGGGAAGTGTGAGTTGCTCTTTACTCATTCGGAAAAATAAAAAGGGAGGAAAAGGTGAGGCAACAGTGGGGTGGACTCCAATGATGACCACAGCCCAGCCTGGTGCTCTCAAGAATCCTGGGATTAAGAAGAGGGCTGGGCAAGATGTGAGACTGTGCTGAGAAAAGAGGCTCAAAGACTGCAAACTGTAGGAGTGAGGAAAGGTGAAGAAAGAAAAGGAGCAACTGGGGGCCAGCTAGAGACCTGGAAGGTGTAACAGTAGCAAAGTAAGGGGGAGTGACAGCACATTGGGAGGTGGAAATTAGAGGCTGGTGTGAAAACTAAGACATGGAATCAAGGGCTCTGATGAAGGGAAATGGTATTTCAAAGTGCGATGGTAGAGGACTCAAAAATCCATGCTGAGCTAATTGAGTTTGAAGAATAGTTTCTGTGAGGTTTCATTGTAAAATCATAGAAGATATGAGTGTAAACAGCGCAGTGGAAACTTTTTTTAAAAGATGCTAATGGATAGGACTTGGTCAAAAGTAAAAAATTGAGAATGTTGAAAATATAAGTTTGAAGAAAGATTATGAATCACACATCTCTTTTCGCCCCACTCTTTTATTTCATTGTTTGTACTAGAGCAGTTTTCACTATAATCAAATCTACTAAAGACCCCCAAATTTGTTTAGTGAGTGACAGATTAAAGAGAGTGAGTGTATTTTTTTGTCTTACGTATCATGAAATTTAATGTAAGATAGGAACATAAATTTATTTCCATGCTCCAGATTATTTTATCCAACTGAAAGTTGATATAAAATCAGGCCAAAAACATACTTTCCTAATTTATCCTTTGTTCTTTTATCTGTTGTCTAAATTTATGTTGTTGAATAGTATGTTTTGCAATATATACAAAGAGAAAAAATAGTGATGTAGGTAAGCAATTTAAACACATACATCAGAAAATGTGTTTATGTATTCATAATGCTGTATTCTTATCCAGCCCATAAACAAATATGAGATCCTGTAATGTTCAGCAAAATAGATGAAACTGAATAATGTAATGCTAAGTGACGAAAGACAAACACAGAAAGAATTATCACATAGTGTCTATTAGACATGGCAGTTAAAACAAAACTGATGTAGAGTATTGACGTTTGGCTGGGAAGGGCTCTAGGGCATCAAGAGTGGAAGAAGGGTGGTTAGACGTGATCAGAACATGTGCATGTCCATGTGAAAATATCACACCAAATCTCATTAATAAGTGCAGTGGATATGTGTTGATGAAATTCATCATCTCCCATTACTTCATTCTATGCGAAGAATATCTAAAATTTTTACTGTCTTTGGAATTTCTAGTATATTGAACACTTTTATTAAGAAATGTCTTCTAATAACCACAGTTCTCTGTGCATTCAAATTCCCCCCCCCCTCCCCCATTTACCACACATAGAGTATGCAAAATATTTCTAACTGTGTCTGGATCATTTCACTTACCATGATGTTCTCCAGCTTCATCTATGTTATACAGATTTTAATGCAATTCCTATTTTAAAATTACAACAACATTCCTCATAGAAATAGAAAAAAGCAATCATGAAATTCATTTTGGAAAAATAAGAGACCCACCTATACCCAAAGCAATCCTTAGCAAGAAGAGTGAAGCAGGAGGCATCACAATACTGGACCTTAAAGTATACTGCAGAGCTATACTACCAAAATCATAATGGTTTTGGCACAAAAATAGACATGTAGACCAGTGGTATAGAAAAGAAGACACAAAGACAAACCTGCATAAATACAGTTATCTCATACTAGAAAAGGTGCTGAAAACATACATTGGCAAAAGGACAGACTCTTCAACAGCGAGTGCTGGGAAATTCATACATAGTCTTAAATCCTTTTGTGAGTCAGGCAGGCCTAGGGGCTTGGGGCTGTCATAAGGCTTTGGTTTTAACATCTGAAAGGCACCTGGAAATCTGGTGTAGAAGTCAAATGTTTTGATTTCTATTCCTTTTGGGATATAATATCAACAATTCTCTATTGATAATATTAGGAACCTAAATATGGAAGAACTATGATAAACTCAGGAACAAATTAACTTTATCCTCTATCTGGTCCCTGACATCTTAATATACCTGCTTTCAATGTGACATATAAACTTAGATTCATTGGCTAATCTGGAATTTCAGATAAGTTACTGTTATACACACTGAGATTTTGGTGGATGCCTTATATCCACATGAAGAGGGGAAGTTTAGTAGAGCAGAAATATTTGAGAGGTGCTCTTCTTCATTGCAGGTGGCTCTAAGCAGGTCCTAAACATGTTGTGGCATGTTGCAGATAAATCACCATGTCAGTCAAGTCTTTAAGGCAGGACATGGGGACTTTATTGACCAGCAGGTCAGAGGGCAGCAAGCAAGTTGCCCCTGTAAATTTTGATCCCTTGAATATAATAGGGTGCATCCTTATAGCAAAAATCTGAAAACCATGAGTAAGTCAAAACATAGCAACACAAGGATTTAGTCAAAATGACCCAGTACATAGAGGGCACATTGCCAAAGAAAAATGGGAAGCAAAAAGAGAACAAATTTTATTGTATAAGAAGAACACAAACATTTTCCCAAGCTTGTGTGATTCTAAGCAGGGTTTGCTAAGCAGAATCAGGACTGCAGAGACAGTTTTCCCACAGGAAATGAATATTTTATGGAAAGAAATATTAGGTTAAAATAAAGTTTGCCTAGTTGATGCACATATATCCTCGCCCATGACATTCCCCACTTTCCTAGAAATAAAACGTTGATTCACTTTGCAGGTGGGATATGGGGTTGTAATGGTCATTTGTATACATTAACTTGACTGAGAAATGCACTGCTTAATGAACATGACAAGGCTGTTTAAAATGCAGGTGCCTATGTGTAATCCTATAAACATCATGGCTAAGGGTTCATCCCAGGCCAGTGGGAAGTGCGCTTAGCCTTGTATTCCAGTTAAACTATCTCTGGAATCAAAACTCATTTTGTTCTCATTTTCAATTTAATTTTTCAGTCTTTTACCTTGGTAGGGAGCTAGATGATACCAAACGTAATTAGTACAAAAACAACAGGTCTCTCCCAAAGCAACACAGAGTCAACATTTGGACATGAACAGAGATCTAAGCCTCACAGATTTTTGAAGGACCACTTTAGTCAGAGAATGAAACTGGTAATAAATGTGGTTAATGATAAACCAGCCTAATTCCATCTTAAGACTGGGAGCCACCCTGTCAAAAAGTTATGAAAAGGGCTGGGATTTGTGGCTCAGCGGCAGAGCGCTTGCCTTGCACATGTGCAGCCCGGGTTCGATCCTCAGCACCACGTAAACATAAATGATTGCATTGTGTACAACTAAAGTAACATAAATACAATATTTTTTTAAAAAAGTTATGAAAAGACCCACTTCAGTTTTCTATGAAATGCTAGGATTCTTATTTGGCTTGAGCTTATTGTCTGGCATTCATGCCCAGGCCTTGAGCTCACTCAGGCCTGGCTTTCCTTGACCAGATAACGACTCTCTCTCTCTCAAACTAACGGTGCCTCATAAACTTTTGATGTGGGGTTTGACTATTACTCCCCTTTTTCCTTGGAATGCAATGCCATGTAGAATATTAGTTTGCTACTTGCTTTGAATTACACATGTCTGACCTTGTTAGCTGTAAGTTCCCAAGATTTTTTGTAACTCTTTGAACTATAAAAACTTTGTCTTTCTGGAGAGCGGGGCTGACACCAAGCCCAGTGTTTGGGAGGGGCAGCCCTGGCCAGCTCTCTTTGTGTGTATACAATATAAGCTTGCTTTAATTTAAAATTGGAGTTGGTGGTCTTTTCTTTGTGTCTTGGATCAACATTTTTGGAGGCCGCAGTGAGATTCAGACCACTACAAATTCTGAAGCTGGACCTTCGCTCTGGGACTCCGGGGCGAAGTGCTACCTAGGGGTGCGCACCTTGAGACGTTCCAAGGCCCCAGGGTGTGCCTTCAGTCCTTCGGACTACTGGAGTGAACTGCTGCATCAAAAATTAGCAAGCATTCAGTGGAAAAAAAACCTCCACAGTAAGTGGCGCCCTAGTAACATCTGGTATCTGGTTTTGAGATCTCTTCTGGGGACAGCGAGGTGCCTGGCGAGGCACATACACTCCTGTCCCAGGGCAGTAGCGAAAGGTCGCACTGCTTTCTGGTTCTGGTCGGGAATTCCCACTGGGGGACAGAGACGTGCCTGACGAGGCACATACGCACTCCTGTCCGGAGCATTAGCAAGACGTTGCATTGCTCCCTGGTTGGTTTGGCGCCTGGTTCTTGTTCTTTTGTGTATTGTCCTGTGTTCTGTTTTTTGTTTTGTTTTGTTTTGTTGTTTTTTGTTTTCTGCTTTCTCATTGTGTGTCTTCTCTGTTGTAAATGTAAAAAAATTGAACAACATGGGTAATAAGACAAGTAAGCCTGATACTCCCTTTGAACTGTGTTTTAAGGAATTTTGACAAACTTTATCCCCATTTTGTTAAGCAGGATTATGATTATCCCATCACCAAGAAACGCCTCCGAACATTCTGTGAGATAGAATGGCCCACCTTCGGAGTCGGCTGGCCCCCTGAGGGCACCTTTGATCCCCAAGTGACATGGGCTATATCCTAACATCACTCTTGGTAATCCTGGCCACCCAGATCAAATAGGATATATTCTACCCTGGGCGGAAGCAACAACTAATTCCCCCGCCTGGATGAAGGTTTGGATGGTCCGGAGTGGACAGGGAGGGCAAGCCCTGGTTATGGCTGGGAGAACTCCCAGGGTCCCTCAAAAACAAACCATAAATCCTCTAAGAGTCCTGTCCTACAGGACTCTCCGGTGGATTCCCTCCTTCCCCCATATGCTTCGGCTCCTCTTTATCCTCCTGCCGTGGGTGCAGTCACAGCTGCTCCACTAACTACTCCACCATCTCCCTCTCCCTCCCCTCAACCGCTTCCTCAATCGCCCCACTCAACCACTCCTCCAACTCTAGTCTTCCCAAAGGAGCCAGCCCCTGTTCTTTCTCCTCCCCATACCCGACAGGGCCACCCTTATGGAAGGCCTGACTCAGTTGCTTCCCTGGCTGGCCTGCCGGCTCCATTTCTATTAATATCCCTGAAGTGGAGCCGACTCCGGCCCCCGTTCTTCCTCTCCACCAAATTCCAGAAGGTCGCTATGTGTATGTTCCATTTTCCACAACAGACCTTTATAACTGGAAAAACCAGAATCCCCCTTTTAGCACGGATCCTAGTTCCTTGATTTCTCTGGTTGATTCCGTTTTCTTTAATCACCTCCCCACCTGGGATGACTGTCAACAGATTCTCCATACTCTCTTCACCACGGAGGAAAGGGAGCGAATCCTGGCAGAAGTGGCTAAAGCGTTGCCTGGGATAAGTGCTCTTACAAGCGACAAAAAAACAGAAGTGATTGAACGAGCTTTAACTAGGAGAAGACCAAGCTGGGACTATGGGACAACAGAAGGTAGGAGAGCACTCGGTGAGTACCACCAGACTCTGTTAGAGGGCCTTAAGAGGGCAACTCGAAAACCCACAAATCTTTCTAAGGTAGCAGATGTAAAACAGGGGCCAGATGAGTCGCCTTCAGCGTTTCTTGAGCGCCTCCTGGAGGCATACCGTCTATATACTCCTATAGACCCTGAGGATCCGACAAGCCTCAAGGCAATTAATCTGGCTTTTGTGACTCAGTCAGCCCCAGACATCCATTAAAAGATTCAAAAGATAGATGGTTTGGCAGGAAAAACCAGGTCAGAATTATTGGAAATAGCCCAAAAGGTGTTTTAAAGTAGAGATAGCCGAGATGATCTACTGATAAGGAAAGTAAACAGGGCCACAGTGGCCACATTACAGGCTTCTGAAACCTCAAATCCTAGACAAAGGCAGACCACATACAACAGAGACAAAAAGCGGTCTTCCCTGCTACAAAACCAGTGTGCTTATTGCAAAGAAATTGGACATTGGAAAATGAATGCCCCCCAATGTAATCCGAAGAGCTTGCCCCAATCACAGGCCAGAGCTCCTCAGCCAAAACCAGTTTTAACTTTAGAAAAATAGGGGGGCCATGGCTCTTTCAAACTGGGCTCCCGAGAGCCCATGGTAACTTTCTCAATTGGGGTCCACCTGTAAATTTCCTAGTGGATACAGGAGCTTCACATTTGGTGTTACAGAAGCCCATAGGACCCCTCACTAATGAAACCATGGAAGTGCAAGGGGCAACAAGAGAAATTAAAAATATCTTTTTGTATTAATCATCCTATTATATTTCCACAGGTAATAAAAAATCAACCTATTCCTAAGGCATTTAATGTATTTTACAGATGGGTCCTCAAATGGTACTGCTGCAGTAGTCACTACAAAAGAAAATATGACTTACATAACTGCACACAAATCAGCTCAACTAGTGGAATTGGAAGCTGTGGTAAGAGCTCTGGAAAATTTTAGAGACCAGCCCATAAACATTTTTTCAGATAGCCACTATATTGTACAAGCTGTCCCAAAATTAGAGTTAGCAGGACCAATAGCACCTCATACTCCAGCCTTTAAATTGTTTATCAGATACAAAAACTTTTGTGGGCAAGAAAAGAACCTCTATTCGTAGGCCATATTAGAGCACATACTAATTTGCCTGGCCCCCTCCATGAAGGTAATCAAAAGGCAGATGAACTTACAAAAACAATATTTATACTTTCAGCACTACAACAAGCTACTTTATTTCATTCCCAGTTTCACGTCAACAGCACCACCTTGCAACGTAGGTTTAAAATCACAAAGGAGCAAGCCAGAACAATTGTAAAAGATTGTAAATCTTGTATGACACATTTGCCCAATCCTCATTTTGTGTTAACCCTAGAGGATTAATGCCCAATCATTTGTGGCAGATGGATGTTACTCATGAGCCAAGCTTTGGAAAATTGCAATTTATTCATGTAACCATAGATACAGGCTCAGGCATGATTTTTACTTCCTTACATTCTGGAGAAAAAGTTAAAGATGTCACATCTCATTGTTTACAAGCTTTTGCTGCATTGGGCATCCCCAAAATGCTTAAAACAGATAATGGTCCGCTTATACATCCTCATCTTTCAAACAGTTTTGCGCAAAATTCAACATATCCCATAAAACAGGCATCCCATACAATCCTCAGGGTCAAGGCATTATTGAAAGAGCAAACCGCACACTAAAAGTTATGTTGTTAAAACAGAAAGAAGGAAACTGGAAAAATCCTAAGGACAGATTGGCAGTTGCCCTGTTTACTTTAAATTTTTTAACTTTAGACTCTGATGGTTATTCTGCTGGAGACAGACATTGGAACCCACATCAACAACATAAACCTTTGGTTTACTGGAAGGATGTTCTTTCAGGTACATGGAAGGGTCCAGATCCAGTATTAATTTGGGGGAGAGGATCTGTTTGTGTCTTTCCAAAGCATGAATCCTCTCCAATATGGATACCATCTAGATTAATAAAGCAAGTACCACATCAAAAGGATCAAGATGAAGTTGTTGAGGAATCAAGATTAATAAAAAAGGTACAAAATCAAGAGGACCATGATGAAGATATGGAATGATTCCCTTAAAAGAGTCCTTCAAAATATGTCACAACTTAAGTGTCATTCCTCCAGGCTGGGACGAAGAGATCTCTCTTTAGTGTGCACACAATTATATATATATATATATTTTTTACTTTTTTTATATATGTGTTTATGTCTGTGTATTTGTCTAAATTTTCATGTTAATGTGACGTCACAAATATTATGTTTGTATGTGCGTCTGTCCAGTGTGACATCAAAAATAACAAAGCGCTTGTGAATATATATATATATGGATCCAAATAAACTCTAATTCATTTAAGTTTAAGAGTATTCAAAATGGGTAAATAATTTAATAAGTGAAGGTACCTTCAATTTTTGTTTTATAGGTGTCCCAGGGACTTCTCTTTATCAAAAAATATGACTAGTGCTGTATAACCTGATATTTTGGTGTTTTGACATGAGGTTGCTTATTTGTTATTAACTTCATTTGTTTAATAAATGATTAATTTCAATTATTTCAACAGGTAAAGGACTGCTGTGTATGCAGAAACTCGAGAGTTCCAGCTAACAAATTATTTCTCCAAAGTGCTTTTAGTTTTTTCTTTAATCTATCTTTAATGCAGTAATTACCCTCAGTCTCTTTCTTTGCTTTGTTCTAAATATGATATTTTGCCAGCTTATGTTTGTGGGAGCTCAGGCTGCAATGTGTGTGAGCAGAAATCAACTTATTTTTCCAATCTAATAATTCTATTTTTTAGTTTGACAACTTGCCTCTTGACTCAGTGCTGGAATAGCACTGCCTTTCCTTTAATAATTGATGCTTCAGTCTCTAGATAGCGGGCCCTGAAGATTTGCCAGTGGCATCGTCTAGGACATAAAAAAGACGGCTGCTTCTACAGCTGCAGGGATCGCGGTCGCTGCAAGCATCCCTGCTGCTCAAATGTCAAACAACCTCACCAGCAGTGTGGCCTCTACTCTGCATGCATGGGGCCTCCTAGATCTACGTGTTATAACAAGTGGGACATTTTGATCTTTCATTGTTTGGGACTTCATGGGACAGTACCTTGCGGGTATTTGTTTAGAAAACTCACTGTGTTATTTGATAGAACTTAGGCAGCTGATTTGTTTAAAGAATTTGATATGCTATGCAATTTGACTTGTCACCAAAAGTCTTGTCGCCTTAAAGCCGCAGCATCTCCTCCCAATTGGACGGCTGTTAGTCATCTTACACAGTCGATCCTAAAGGGCTCCATTGGATGGCTGGTTAGCCAATGACGGGTAAGATCCCCAGAGGGGGACAACCTAAGACAGGCACAGTCGCACGGGACAGTCTCATGTGGCCGACATATCAACCTAAGACAGGAGTCAAGGGCACAGCCTTGATTATCCAATGACGGGTAAGAATGTTGGTTGCACATAGACGTCCTAGAGCATCCCCTCTTTTAAAAACAAAAGGGGGAAATGCAGGAGCCCTGTTTGGGAGATAGCTAAGATTGCGGTTGACTATGGGCCATAGACATTTTTGGGCATTGTCGCCTTCCGTAGTCTCACGGGACTTGGCCCAGGATCTCGAGAGATTTGAGCAATGACTCAGCAGATTGACATTTTTGGGCATTGTCGCCTTCCGTAGTCTCACGGGACTTGGCAGGAATCGAGAGATTTGAGGAGTGACTCAGCAGATCAAGCAAGCACCATTCCTGCTCAGGCGCATGGGATGAGACCAGAGAGAGAAAGGACAGGGTTATCGCTATTGTATAGATACATTGTAGTTTCTTGTAAGAGTACGTGGCTTGGTTTCTTGTGAGAGTGTGTATGTAGTGTTAGAAATTATAAGAGACAGAGACAGAAAGATTAAAGAATTTTTTTGTCTCCATCCTGTCTCCGGACTCCTTCCCGCGGCGCTGCCGTACCAGGCTGCAATCCCTTTCCAGCGGCTAACACAAGGGGCAACAAGAGAAATTAAAAAGTATAAATGGACTACAGACCAGACTATTAACATAGGACGAGGAACTGTAACTCACTCTTTCATTGTTATCCCTGAATGCCCTTTCCCGTTGCTGGGACGGGACATTTTAAGCAAACTTCAGGCAACTATTTCATTTTCTGGAGATATGCCTACATTAGAATTGGGGAATCCTGCAAAGGCCCTAACTATAACCTGCCCATTAAGTGAGGAGTATCTGCTTTTTCAAAATCCTATTCAAACTTCAGAAGGAAAATGTGAGAAATTATTAATTCAAGAAATTCCTACAGTTTGGGCTGAGGATAACCCTCCAGGGCTAGCTGAGCATGTGCCACCAGTTGTAATATAACTAACATCTGGGCTATGCCCATCCAGGTTTAAACAATACCCCATCAGTTTTGAAGCCAAAAAAGGAATTAAAACCCACATCAGGCATCTCCTAGAAGTGGGGATACTAATTAGATGTCAATCGCCTTGGAACACCCCCTTGTTGCCTGTCCAAAAGCCTGGGACTCAAGATTACAGACCAGTACAGGACTTAAGGGAAGTGAACAAAATGGGTAGAAACTATACACCCAACTGTCCCTAACCCCTACACTTTGCTCAGTTTGTTGCCACCAGAACATATAGTTTATACTGTATTAGATTTAAAAGATGCATTTTTCTCCATGCCCCTTTGTCAAAACTGAGTCAGCCTATCTTCGCTTTCGAATGGACGGATTTGGAAATGGGGATATCGGGACAACTGACCTGGACTCGACTACCTCAGGGATTTAAAAATTCCCCCACTATCTTTGATAAAACTCTCCATCAATATCTGAGACTCTTTCGCTAGACGCAGACCTTTACACCGATGGTAGCAGTTATGTCCGGGATGGAATAAGGTATGTGGGAGCGGCAGTAGTTATGGGCCAAAAAGAAATTATCTGGGCACAGGCTTTGCCCAGAGGGCTCATCAGCCCAGAAAGCAGAAAATCATTGCAGTAACACAGGCATTGAGATGGGCAGAAAGAAAACGAGTAAACATTTACACGGACAGCCGTTATGCTTTTGCTACAGTACATGTGCATGGGCAGATATACAAACAAAGGGGATTTTTAACTTCAGATGGAAAGACTATCAAAAATAAACAAGAAATCCTTCAATTACTGGAGGCTATCTGGTTGCCAGATAAACTGGCTATTATCCACTGGCCTAGACACCGTAAAGACAATAGCCCCCAGACCCAAGGTAATAACTTGGCCGATCAAACAGCCAGGGAAATAGCCCTTGGGGAGTCAAAATGCCAAACTATTCTTAAACTCTCAAATTGCCCAAAACTCCCAGTTAAAATTGAGGAAGAAACTCCTTCATACACTACTGAAGAGATAAACTTATACTCCTCTATGGGAGCCCAACAAAACTGTCACGGCTGGTGGACTCTCCAGATGGGAAAAATCTGCATGCCCAAGCTTTTAGGAAGAAAATGGTTAACTGATCTTCATCAGGCGATGCATTTATCCCCCAAGAAGACTTCAGAACTAATTTCACCCCACATTTGGTTCCGGGGACACCGAGGGATACTCCAGAGCATCTCAAAAATCGCTGCATGACATGTGCACAGGTAAATGCTAAAAAGAACCATCTTCCACAGGGAAACAGAAGTCAAGGTACTGTACCTGGTAAATTTTGGGAATTGGACTTTACTGAAATTAAAAACCAGGACTAAATGGATATAAATACTTGTTAGTCTTTGTTGAAACTGTCTCAGCTGGGTAGAAGCCTTTCCAACTCGAACAGAGACAGCACAAATAGTAGTTAAAAAACTAATAACTGAGATTGTTCCTAGATTTGGCCTTCCTCTAACTTTGGGGTCTGACAATGGCCCGGCCTTCACGGCCAAATTATCTCAATTAATTTCAAGAGCCCTTAATATAAACTAGAAATTACATTGTATGTACCATCCTCAAAGTTCAGGAAAGGTAGAAAGGATAAATAAAACATTAAAGAAAACTTTGACTAAATTAATACTTGAGACTGGTGGTAACTGGGTTGATCTCCTGCCTTTTGCTCTCTTAAGGGCCCGTTGCATTCCTTACCGGGAAAAATTTATCCCTTATGAAATAATTTATGGGCGGCCACCGCCTTTGGTTCCCAGAGTAACACCAAGATCTGGTGGGAGACATTTCAATCTCAGAAACACTCAAAGGGCTGAAACTAATCATAGATAAGATCTTTCCCCAGGTCCAGGCTGCTCAGCCGTTGGACACAGACTGCCTGATCATTCATTCCAACCAGGAGATGCTGTGCTGATACGATGTTTGAGAACTAACAGCCTTGAGTCCAGGTGAAAGGGCCCTTACATCGTGATTCTCCGCACTCCTACTGCCATCAAAGTTGCTGGTATTCCTGCCTGGATCCATCACTCACAGCTAAAGAAGGCACCTACAGAAACCACGGAGGAAGAACCCACTGGAAGAAAATCCAGCAGCCAGAGGTGGAAAGTGACTAAACGTGGGCCTTTTAAAGTTAAAATTACTAAAATTTAATATTTCGTCACTAGATTCTTATTACTTTCCCTGTTATTATAAACATTATGCTAATAATTTTTGCCTGTGAAAGTATACATGTATCCTTGGGTTTTAGCTATGCTGGCCTCAACAAACCTTGCACCCCATCTGTAGCCCAAAAAGGACCTGCTATTGCAGGATCTCCACTAATACTAAAATTGTACTTACTCTTGTCAAGATCCAGTAATTGGCCCTATCAAATGGTATAAAGATAACCAAGAAATTTTTAGTCAGGTATTCAGGGAGAGAGACCATGGAAAAATCTTACAGACCAATCTCGAGGAGATAATATAAATTTTGAAATCTATAAATACTCTGCTCACCCTCAAGATTCAGGACAGTATTCCTGTACTAAGCTAAAAAAAGGGGCCCCAATAGATACTGTTTATTCAAAAGCTACTTTAAAGGTAGATGTTTCTGTGAGTCCCCTAAATTCTGTAACTACTCAAAACTTTTAGTTACAATTGGCTGTTGACACTATAGACAAAAGTTCCTTCTGTGTACAAGAAGGAAACTCCATCCATCAATTGCTAGCTAACAATCTTATGGGTCTATCTGTAAAATATACTGACTATGTTAAAGTCACTAGTGATAGAGCAACGCAGCAAGACTGGCCAGTATACCATGCAGAGCCAGCTTTGCCAGCTTTACTGGTTATTCAAAAGCATGTTTATGCATAGATTGCATCCTTCCCCGATCCCCCCCCCAATTGTTCTATTGAGCAAAATATCTCCCTACCCAATGGCAAACAACTGCCAACAGGATGGGTTTTTCTTTGTAATAAAGCAACCTTCCAGGCTTTGCCTACAAACTTTTCTGGGATCTGTTCTATTGGACAGATCTTTCCTTTACTGCCATCTCTGACAGCTCCCCACCAAATTGCCTGAAGTCTGCCCTCCAACTGCGATGACAATTTAATCCTCCTAGACCCACTAGACACTGCAATCGCAGCAGCCTTTCTTTTGCCACTTCCGGGTCTAGTTATAGAAATACAAAGAGAAATCACAAAAATAGCCTGTAGTTTTAGCAAAACAGCTAACCTTACTGCACAAGTTTTGGCAAAAATTAATCAAGAGATGAAAAAACTTCGAACCTCAATGTTACAAAGTAGAGCGGCTATTGATTTTCTTTTATTAAAACATCACTTGGGTTGCGAACAATTCCCAGACATGTGCTGTTTTAATATTACAGATTATTCTAACGTTATCCAACAACAGGTAGATGAGATAAGACAAGAGATTAACAAAATTAAAATGAGTAATTATTGGTTAGGCTTGGGAGATTGGTTTCCATGGTTAACTTCTCTCTTAGGTCCTATAATTTGTATCCTTCTCTTACTAGTTATTGTCCCATGTGTTATTAACTATATGCTCCAGTTTATTGGGCTTCAATTTAATTCTATTATGTACCATTGATAAAATTAGCCTATAGGATTACTCCCTTTCAAAGATTTGAAAAGAAAAATAAAAGGGGGGGGAATGATAAACCAGCCTAATTCCATCTTAAGACTGGGAGCCACCCTGTCAAAAAAATTATGAAAAGGGCTGGGATTGTGGCTCAGCGGCAGAGCGCTTGCCTCGCACATGTGCAGCCCAGGTTCGATCCTCAGCACCACGTAAACATAAATGATTGCATTGTGTACAACTAAAGTAAATAAATAAATATTTTTTTTTAAAAAAAAGTTATGAAAAGCCCACTTCAGTTTTCTATGAAATGCTAGGATTCTTATTTGGCTTGAGCTTATTGTCTGGCATTCATGCCCAGGCCTTGAGCTCACTCAGGCCTGGCTTTCCTTGACCAGATAACGACTCTCTCTCTCTCAAACTAACGGTGCCTCATAAACTTTTGATGTGGGGTTTGACTATTACTCCCCTTTTTCCTTGGAATGCAATGCCATGTAGATATTAGTTTGCTACTTGCTTTGAATTACACATGTCTGACCTTGTTAGCTGTAAGTTCCCAAGATTTTTTGTAACTCTTTGAACTATAGAAACTTTGTCTTTCCGGAGAGCAGGGCTGACCCCAAGCCCAGTGTTTGGGAGGGGCAGCCCTGGCCAGGTCTCTTTGTGTGTATACAATATAAGCTTGCTTTAATTTAAAATTGGAGTTGGTGGTCTTTTCTTTGCGTCTTGGATCAACAGTTAATAGCATGTTCTAAATGATCTAAGTCTTCATTACTTCTTGTGCCAGGGCAGAAAGCCCTAGTTCACCTTTTATTAAGGCCACAATTCCCACCAGAGTTGATCCTGCCACACCTCCCCCCTAAAGGGTGCAATAAAAATAAAGACTGCTCTTTTGACCTGGGAAACATCACTGGTCAAGAGGAGGTGTCCCTGTGGCCCATAGTAGGCATAAACTGAAGCAATACCTGTACAAGAATGCAGATATTGGGTATTTGTTGCTGCCTGGAGTGATTGCCGCTTGGAGCAACGACGCTGCAAGAGAAAATTCTGAGGCGGGATGGAAATGAAAAAGCTCTTTATTCTTCTCTCTCCAGCTCCAGCAACCTCTCAAACTCCAACCACTATCACAACACAAATCCAACTCTAAGCCACTTCTAACTCCAACCACTCTAACTTCAACCACACAGCCACTAACCCTCACCCAGTTAAATACATTTTGGTTTAACAAGGGCAAGTGCTTACAGCTCGAGCTTACAGGTGCATCACACAGTGTTCACGAGCATAAAAAGATTCTTAGATAAATGTATGAATATCAGGTGAAACTTGAACATCTTTTATGACTCTCAGCTAACTGCAATCTTAGCTATCTACTTAATTAGGGCTCTTACATTTCCCCCTTTTGTTTTAAAAGAGGGGATGCTCTAGGACGTCCATGTGCAACCAACATTCTTACCTGTCATCGGATAATCAAGGCTGTGCACTTGATTTCTGTCTTAGGTTGATATGTCGGCCACATGAGACTGTCCTGTGGATGGGTGACTGTGCATGTCTTAGGTTGTCCCCGTCTGGGGATCTTACCTGTCATTGGCTAACCAGCCATCCAATCGAGCCCTTCAGGATCGACTGTGTATGATGACTAACAGCCGTCCAATCATGAGGAGATGCTGTGGCTTTAAGGCGACAAGCCTACTGCTGACGAGCCAAGTTCCATAGCGTATCAAGTTCTTTAAACAAATCAGCTGCCCTATGTTCCATCAAGTAACGCACTGAGTTCTCTAGACAAATACCCGCAAGGCATTGTCCCATAATGTCCCAAACAATGAAAGATCAAAATGTCCACTTGTTATAACACGTTGATCCAGGAGGCCCCATGCATGCAGAGCAGAGGCCACACTGTTGGTGAGGTTGCTTGTTGCTTGAGCGGCAGGGATGCTTGTAGTGACCTCGATCCCTGCAGCTATAGCAGCAGCCGTCTTTTTTATGTCTAGACAATGCCACCGGCAAATCTTCAGGGCCTGCTACCTAGAAACTCAAGCATCAATTATTAAGGAAAGGCAGTGCTATTCCAGCACTGAATCAAGAGGCGAGTTGTCAAACTGAAAAATAGAATTATTAGATTAGGAAATTAAAGTTGATCTCTACTCACACACATTGCTGCTTGAGCTCCCACAAACATAAGCTGGCAAAATATCACATTCAGAACAAATCAAATAAAGACTGAGGGTATTTACTGCATTAAAAATAGATTAAAGAAAAGCTAAAAGCACTTTGGAAAAATAATTTGTTAGCTGGAACCCTCGAGTCTCTGCATACACACCAATTCTTTACTGTTGAAACAATTCAAATTAATCATCTATTAAACAAATGAAGTTAATTACAAATAAACAATCCCATGTCAAATACCAAAATGTTAGTTTATACAGTATTAGTGATATTCTTAGCTGAAGAGAAGTCCCAGAGACACCTATAAATCAAAATTGAATTTAAGTTCACTTTTAAATTGTTTATCTAATTTGAATATTCTAAATTTAAATGAATTAAAGTTATTTGGATCCATATATCCACATATATTTAATATATAATATTAATTTTCATAAGCGCTTTGTTATTTGTGATGTCACACTGGACAGACGCACATATAAACATATATTTGTGACGTCACATTAACATGAAATTTAGACAAATGCACAGACATAAAGACATATATAAAAAGAAAAAAAATACAATTTTGTGCACACTAAAGAGAGATCTTCTCGTCCTGGCCAGGAAGAATGAGACTAAAGTTGTGAATTTATAGAAGGACTCTTTTAAGGGAATCATTCCATACCTTCATCTTGGTCCTCTTGATTTTGTACTTGTTTTATTAATCTTGATTTCTCAACAACTTCATCTTGATCTTTTTGATTTGGTACCTGTTTTATTAGTCTAGATGGTATCCATATTGGGGAGGATTCGTTCTTTGGAAAAACACAAACAGATCCTCTCCCCCAAATTAATACTGGATCTGGACCCTTCCATGTACCTGAAAGAACATCCTTTCAGTAAACTAAAAGTTTATGTTGTTGGTGTGGGTTCCAGTGTCTGTCTCCAGCCAAATATCCATTAGAATCTAAAGTTTAAAAATTTATGGTAAACAGATCAACTGCCAATCTGTCCCTAGGATTTTTCCAATTTCCTTCTTTTTGCTTTAATAACATAATTTTGAGTGCGCGATTAGCTCGTTCAATTATCCCTTGTCCTTGAGGATTGTATGGGATACCTGTTTTGTGAATTATATTGAATTTTGCACAAAACTATTTGAAAGATGCAGACGTATATGCAGGGCCATTATCTGTTTTTAAGCATTTTGGGGATGCCCAATGCAGCAAAAGCTTGCAGACAATGAGATGTAACATCTTTAGCTTTTTTCCCAGAATGTAAGGAAGCAAAAATCATGCCTGAGCATGTATCTATGGTCACATGAATTAAATCGCAATTTTCCAAAACTTGACTCATGAGTGACGTCCATCTGCCACAAATGATTGGGCATCAATCCTCTTGGGTTAACCCCATTATGTGGATTGGGCAAATGTGTCACACAAGATTGACAATCCTTCACAATTGTTCGAGCTTGCTCCTTTGTGATTTTAAACATTTGCCTTAAAGTAGTGCTGTTGACATGAAAATGGGAATGAAACAAGGTAACTTGTTGGACTGCAGAAAATATAAAAATCATTTTAGTGAGGGCATCAGCCTTTTGATTACCTTCATGAAGAGGACCCAGCAGGTTAGTATGAGTTCTGATATGTCCAATAAATAAAGGTTCTTTATGTTCCCATAGGAGATTTTGAATTTGAAAAAACAATTTAAAGTCTGGAGTATGTGGTGCTATTGGACCTGCTAGCTCCAATTTAGGGACAGCATGTACTATATAGTAGCTATCTGAAAAAATATTTATAGGCTATTCTTTAACATTTTCTAGAGCTATTATAATAGCTTCACGTTCCACTTATTGGGCTGATTTTTGACCAGTAATATGAATTATATTTTCTTTTTGAGTGACTACTGCAGAAGTACCATTAGAGACCCATCTGTAAATACATTCAATGCTTTTGAAATAGGTTGATTTTTTATTACCTATGGAGATATAATGGGATGATTGATACAAAAAGAAGACTTAGGAAGATGGTTATCAAAATTTGCAGAAGTAGAGCATCTAGCTATAGCCCAATTATCATTGAAGCACAAATATTCAACCTGTGACAATGAATAGGGAGTAATAATAGTAGCGGGATGAATTCAAATATTTTAGTAGAAGTCTAAGTCCTTAAAGAATAAGTTTAGCTATCATGGAGGTATAAGACTCAATTGTACTTTTAGGAGAGACAGGCAAATGTATCCATAATAAAGGTCACTGTTGCCAAAATACTCCTGTGGGTGTATATTGTGAAGAAATAATAATCAATATTAGCGGTCAACATAAGCAAAATCGATTCTGTCACAATGGGATCTTTCAATGGCCTTTTCTACTAACTTAAAGCTTCCCTAGCATCAGGAGTCAATGTTCGCAGTGAAGATGGATCAGGGTTCCCCTGAAGGATATCAAATAAGGGTTTTAATTGTCCAGTAGTAAGGCTTAGTGTAGGGCGAAGCCAATTAATGTCTCCCAGTAGTTTTTGGAAATCATTTGAGGGTGAGCAAATGTTCTTTATTAATTAAAATTTTTTGAGGTTTAATGAAAGTGTCCATAATTTTAAATCCTAAATATAATATGGGAGATCTGGTTTGAACTTTTCTTCTGCTATATATAATCCGTATTTCTTTTAAATTTTCTGTCATATCATAGAATATAGTAAATAAGATTTTTTGATTAGGGTAAGCAAACAAAACATATCCATGTAGTGTAGACACATAAGGTTTGGATATTTATTCTTAATGGGCTGGATAGCTTTGTCCACATATATATTTGACATATAGTGGGGCTATTAGCCATTCCCTGTGGTAGCACTTTACATTGATATCTTTTTCAGGGCCATTATTATTGATAGAATGAACTGAAAAAGGAAACCTGGGGGCATCCAGAGAATGTAGGGGAATGGAGAAGAAACAATCCTTTATATCAAGAGTTATGAGATGGAAATTTTTAGGAATAGCTACAGGATTAGGAAGTCCAGGTTGGGTAGGGCCCATAATTTGCATGGTTTTATTAATTTCCCTGAGCTCATGTAACAATCTCTATTTTCCAGATTTTTTTCTTGATTACAAATATGGGAGAATTCCAGGGAGAGGTGGAAAGCTCTATGTGTCCCTGCTTCTAATTGTTCTTTAATTAATAGGTGGGCTGCTTGTAATTTTTTCTCTAGATAGGGGCCACTGAGGGACCCAAACTGGCTTATCAGAAAGCCATGGTATTTTTTAAATTGTTTTCTCAGTGGCCCCTAGAAAAAAATATCCTTTGCCTTTTTTATGATGATTTATATTTTTTATTTTTAACTCCTGCAGGCTTGATTGCTAGGTGTAGCCCCATTTGATGTAGAATATCTCTTCCCCATAGGGTAACTGGCAAGCTGATCAAAACATAAGGTTGGAATGTTCCTTTATGCCCTTCATTATCTTTCCAATTTAAGACTATAGCACTTTGTGCTGAGGTGTTACTATATCCCAAGCCTCTTAAACTCGCTGAGGCCTTCTGCAGAGGCCAGTGCTTGGGCCATTGCTATAGATTTATGATGGAAGAGTCAGCCCCAGTATCAATCAGCCCCTCCATCTCTATACCTTGAATTTTTATTTTGCACATAGGCCTCCGTGAACAATCCTGAACCCAGCAAGCCATAGGTCCTGAGCCAGTGGAACCAAATCCTCTATTTTTTCTATTCTGCGGCATACTCTTGAATGAGTTGTGTAAACTAGGAAGGAGAAGCAGCTAAGCAATTCTATCTCCTTGGTTAACAGAGCTAATGCCTCGAGGTGAACTAAGCATTATTTTTATCTCTCCTTGGTAATCAGAGTCAATAACACCTGGTATTACTTGAAAGCCTAATAAGCTTTTAGAACTTCGCCCGAGGATAAGTCCTAGAGTCCCTGAGGGAAGAGGTCCCCTGTCTCCTGTAGGAATCAGTTGAACCCCCATTTCAGGTGTTAGCACTATTTGGGCAGTGGAACAGAGGTCTAGTCCTGCACTTCCTCTTGTCCCTCTGACAAGGGAGTTAATGGGTAGGAGGGATTGTGACGAGGAATCATCTGGATTTGAGGACATTCCTCCTCTAATGCCTCGTACATTTGTGGGCCCTGGGGCATTGAGCCCCGTGCCCCATTTTTTGAATTCCTGGACACATCATTTCCATAAATATCATATTTGGAATGGCATTTATTGGCCCAGTGATATCCCTTTTTATACCTGAGGCATCAGCCTGGGGAACGGTATGAGCTTGATCTTATTTCTCTTTGGGGATATTGCCTAGAATATCCTGGTTGATTATAATAAATTTTTCTGGAATATCCTGATTTATTATAATTTTTTTTTTGTTGAGTCCTATTTGTGAAATTCTGAGGGGAAGCATCTCTCATCGCTGTGCAATCACATTGCCTGTGACAAAGGCATCATTAATGTCTTTACACAATCTGATATAAATTGATAAGTCTTTTTTATTTTTCCATCACATTATCACATCTTTGCAATATTTATTGGCATTCTTGTATGCTAATTGGATGACTAGGGGTATTGCTTGCTCAACTTCCCCGAAAATTCTGTTTTCCGTTCTTAAAAGTCTATCTGCAAAATCAGCATATGGTTCATTAGGCCCCTGTATTACTTTTGATAGGCTGCCCTGCAAATCACCTGTTCCTGATAAGGTCTTCCAGCCTTTAATAGCGGCTTTGTATATCTGGGCATACACACCGGGGTCATATAGTAGTTGGATTTGTAGTACGGCGAACTGTCCTTCACCTGTTAACATATCTACATTACGTTCTGGGAAACCTGCTGTTGCATTTCTCCTTGCTACTTCTAGACAAAGTTCCTGGAATTGTGACCTCCAGATCAGGTATTGTCTCCCACTTAATACCACTTTGCATAACCCCTTCCAGTCTGAGGGGGTTAAGATTAGAGTGTTAAGGGACTCTATCATAATTAATGTGAACAGAGCTTGAGGTCCATAGGTCATTATCGCCTCTTTAAAATTTTTTTATTGTTTTAAAATCTAGGGATTGGTGGTACCTTTGCCCATTTTCATTTTCAAATACTGGCAGGGTCCCAATGTTCCTGCGGTTTTTGGTGTTTGAGGGCGCATAAGCGCTCAGAAAGGCCGTTAATCTCTGCTTCAAGGGCACGCATACACCCAGAAATACTCCTCATGGTTTCTGTTAGGGATTCCACCCATGAGGGCACAAAATATTCCTCCACTTGATGGTCCTTTCTCCTTTTTTAATTTCTTTTTGTTCTTTTTATTGGAGACTATGCTCCCAGAATCACTTTTTGATTCCTCTTCACTACTATTCTCATTGTTCCTAACTGGATCAGTGGAGGAGGCTGTGCTTTCATGGTTATTTGCCTCCTTCTTACTACTATCACTTTTACTGGTATCCTGAGTTTCAGCTTCTAAGGAGAGTACGTACTCTTTGGCTAATTTTTAATAAGTCTCTGATAGCTTTTGCAGCTCTTATTTTTGAGTTCACACCACTACTCTCTTTTCTGGTCTTAACTAAACCAGTAAAGGCTATGTTTTCTTGATCACTTTCCTCCTCACTATCCACTGAGTCAGCGATATCAAAAAACTAATCCATGGCTTTTATTATCCGGCTTTTTGTTATTTTTGTAACCATTTTTTATAAATTTCTTATTTCTTACCTGCTGACCGAATTCCCCATATGGACCACCACTTGTTGCTGCCTGGAGCGATTGCCGCTTGGAGCAATGACGCTGCAAGAGAAAATTCTGAGGCAGAATTGAAATGAAAAAGTTCTTTTATTCTTTCTCTCTCCAGCTCCAGCAACCTCTCGAACTCCAACCACTATCACAACACAAATCCAACTCTAACCCACTTCTAACTTCAACCACTCTAACTTCAACCACACAGCCACTAACCCTCACCTGGTTAAATACATTTTGCTTTAACAAGGACAAGTGCTTACAGCTCAAGCTTACAGGTACATTACACAGTGTTCACAGGCATAAAAAGATTCTTAGATAAATGTATGAATATCAGGTGAAACTTGAACATCTTTTATGGCTCTCAGCTAACCGCAATCTTAGCTATCTCCTTAATTAGGGCTGTTACAGGTAGTGGACTAAGGAGATGCAGGGGCCAGTCTGAGGTCATAAGAAAACAAAGTTTGATTGAGGACAAAATGGAACACAGTGGGAGTTCCAGTAATATTGTAAGAACAAATAACAGTGGGGAAATCAAATGGCTTCATTGCATTGTTAAGAAAACAAGGCAGGTTGCATTTCATGACACATCACATAAGGTCAGTTTTGTCCTGGTTAACAACACAAGAAGCTTTCTGATTTGGTTTCCAGACCCATCCATCTGATTCAGTGAGAATCTTCTCACTTGAAATGATGAAATTGTATCTATGAGGTTCATCAGTTTAGGCCTTATAACAGTCAAAGTGAGAGAAAAAACATAATTAGCATGTTTTTCAGTGCTTAGGGGACAGCTGGTGTCTGGGAGGACTGTCCATTCTTTTCTAGCAGACACTTTTGTTGTGGTGACTCAGGTGTGATGAATCCATGCTGTGAGTCCCTCTACTTTCAGGGTTGTCAGGGTGGTTAAGAGGATTAAGTATTGTCCCCTCCAACTGAGTATTTTTCCTTTATTCATTTTGTGTTTTTGGAAGCATTTGGTATAGATGTAGTCTCCTGGCTGAAATAGGTGTTGGAAATCTGCAGTCCTTCCGAGCTCGTTCTCTCAAAGTAATTGATGATATTTAAGTTGTACCTGTTGGAGAAACTTAGCAAAATGTTGGAGCATGAGTAGGTTTTCTGGTAAAAGAGGAGGAAAGACTCTGGAGACATTAACATTTTAATTTCCGGGAGGCAGCAATCAACTTTCTGGACCAAATCAATCCCCATTTTGTGATTTGACCTGGTTACCTTTCTACTGTGACTGTAGTACTTGCTTCATTTCCCTCTCTAGTTTTAGGGATCTCCTACTGCTGTATGGAAAAGGGCGATGACCACTTTTTTTTGCTTAGAGATGAGAGGGGGCAATGTGGGGAGGGGCAGGTAGTTTGGAGTCCCCTTTTAGAATTGGGTTTGTTGATAGGTCCATTGCAAAAGATTGGTTCATGAAGAACAGGTTGTAAAGTCATTTAGGGGTTGGTGCTTCTATGAAAAAGAAATTAAAAGACGCCAGTACTGAAATCAAATTGACACAAAATACATGTTGCAGCATCTGGAACTTGTCAATGAATATCATGAAGATGATAGAAATCAATAATCTCCTACAAGGAGGTGGAAGAGCTGACAGCTTATCCCCATAACAAGGCCTAAAAATGCCTAAAAATGGCTTTAATTGGGAATGTAAACCTTTAACATTGCCAGAGTTATCAGGAATGTAAACACAACGTTTAGTTATGTTACACAATGTCTTCCGATTTTTGTAAAATATCTTTTTATTGGCATAATCACTGAGCCCAATAGAGATCCCTGTTCCTCTGCTACTTAGGACTAGATAATCAAACCAGCATTGATTAGGCCTACCTGTGTAAGAGGTAGGAAGATCTGTAGGTCTTAAATTGTCTAGAAACTTCTGATTCTGGTAGCTTCCCTTGATAGTTATCAGGCATTCCTGCCTAAGAATCTCTCTTTTGTCAACTTCAGTCTTAGTTTGGGGGTGGGGATGAATGAAGGGTAAACACAAGTGTACATCTTATTTTACATTAAAATAACTATTGTTTTTTTCCCCAAATGTCTATAAATGGCTGTGTTTTGATTTTAACTATGTTTTCTAGGTGTTTACAATCAAGTAGGTCAAACTGAACTTTTTCCTGTCTACTGTTGTGAGTCAGCGGAGTTCCCTTTGGGTTACTATCAGGAAAATTATTATCAGCTGAAGGAGCCCCAATTAGGAAGGGTTTATTACAGCTAGCTGGAAGCCATAAGTTCCACCTGATATGTATGTGACGCACCTGTAGGCACCCGCAAAGCTAAAGGTATATAACTGGGTGAAAGCAGTCCGAGTTAGGAGAACGAAGGAGAATTCATTCAGTCAGTCGTGCAGTCACTCAGTCGGTCAGAAGAGTTCGGGTCGGAGAATCAGAGCGGCCAGAACATAGGCAGAGCGGTTACAGAAGAGAAAACCAGAATTGCTGGTCAGAGTTAGGCCGAGGCTCCCGAGGGTTGGTCAGAGTTAGGCCGAGGCTCCCGAGGGCTGGTCAGAGTTAGGCCGAGGCTCCTGAGGAAGAAAGAAGAAAGAAGAAAGAAGAAAGAAGCTCTAAAAAATAACCTTTCTCTAAGCTAAGCTCTCTCTATCTATCTTTCTCTCTCTCTAAGCTAAGAAGACAAGAAAGAAAAGCTCTCTCTAATCTTTCTCTCTAAAAATCTTTCTTTCCCTCTCTAAGCTCTAAGAAAGTAGAAGTAAAAGTAGTAATAGCTTTACTCTGCCTCCGAGAGTTTTTTCTCCCATGGCGCTATGGCTGGCCATTTCAGGCAGCTTACAATCA
The DNA here is from genome assembly GCA_025594165.1 of Tamias sibiricus. NCBI lineage: Eukaryota > Metazoa > Chordata > Mammalia > Rodentia > Sciuridae > Tamias > Tamias sibiricus. The sequence goes on along the minus strand of CM046670.1, from coordinate 12,203,363 downwards.
GCCTTTTAGCTGAACAAGTGCCACCCACCAGGACAAGTCAGGTCTTCCTGACCATATGGCTTTCCTTGGAAGCATCACTATGTCTCACATTCCAAATGGGCCTCCATTTTTGCTATATGTGTACTGATTGCTTTTTTTTTTTTCTTTCTAGAATTCCCAGTCATCCCCTTTATTGGAGGAGACATGTGCCCCAGAGTTCTAAAACTCTTTTCCTTAGGTTCAAGCTGATTCAGAGGGAAAGAGCCAAAGAGGAGTTTTCTTGGTCATTATATTTTAACCTTAAATTTGAAGAATTTGTCTTAAACATCTAGCAAAATAGCCCTTCCCAGTCTTAAAGTACTGGACTTTAACTATAATGCTTATAACTTTACAGTCATTTTTATTCCTTTTATTTAATTGAGGTCTGCATTAGTACTGGAATATAGCAGATATATTATCTTTCTATGGATAAAAGGTGAATATCTCAAATTATTTAGGATGTTATATTGAAAGTTATACTTTTGTAAGGCATTAACACAGCAGTTAAAATTTACAAGGAAAGCTCAAAGTGAAATTAATGAGAATAATAAAATATTTAGTTTGTACATAATCTTGAACATTGATTTCTATTCTATGTTATATTCTATGACTGAGTTCACAGTAATCTTTATAATAAAATCAATATTTTGAATATAACTTTAAATGAGCTGAAATCTCTCCTATTTGGGGGCCATTTTAACATGTAGTAAGGTGGAAGGCAGAATTTATCTCAGGTCAACTGGGCCTAGCTACCCAAATCCTAGCTAAAGTGTTCTAGTTTTGAAGTTGAACTTTGACTCTTTTATAAAATATTATTTCATAAAATTTGCATATATTGCTTCCTGAGTCTGTATGAATGTTTAGCTAACACAATATACGATTACATCTAAACAAAGAATCAAAGAAATGCTAAGAAAGCTTTTAATTTTATTCTTGTGAAAAAAGTGGCAAAATGTTCTTAAGTTTTCCATTATTAACATTTATACAGTTCTGGCTCTCATTATCTTTTAGAAATGCATGTATATTTTTATCCCAGTGTAAAAGTTAACATAAGTTTTAGGTTCAGTTAAAGAACATTAAATGATATAAATAAATCCCTAATAAAATTTGTTACCTTATAAGCCTAAGATTACCAGTACAGAAAACTTTAGTTTGGAGAACACCAGCTTGATAAAATGTTCTTTACCTTTTTCCCTGCATTCTCACCAACATTTATTGTTGCCTGTATTTTTGATGATTGTCATTCTGACAAGAGTGAGATAAACTCTTAGAGTAGTTTGGTTTGCCTTTCTCTAATTGCTAGAGATGTTGAATCCTTTTTCATATATTTGTTGATTGATTATATTGCTTCTTCTGTGAAGTGTCTGTTCAGTTCTTTAGCCCATTTATTGATTGGGTTATTTGTATTTTTGATGTTAAGATTTAGGGTTCTTTATATATCCTAGAGATTAGTGCTTTATCATAGGTGCATATGGTAAAGATTTTCTCCCAATCTGTAGGCTTTCTTCTCACATTATTGTTTCCTTTGCTGAAAGAAGCTTTTTAATTTGAATCTGTCCCATTTATTGATTCTTGATTTTACTTCTTGTGCTTTAAAAGTCTTGTTAAGGAAGTCACATCCTAGGCCTTTGTCATGCAGATTTGGGCCTAGTTTTTCTTCCATTAGGTGCAGGGTCTCTGTTCTAGTGCCTAAGTCTTTGATCCACTTTGAGTTGATTTTTGTGCAGGGTGAGAGATAGAGGTTTAATTTCATTTTTGCCACATATAGATTTCCAGTTTTGCCAGCACCATTTGTTGAATAAGCTATCTTTTCTCTAGGGAATGTTTTTGGCACTCTTGTCTAGTACAAGATAACTGTATTTATTTGGGTTTATCTCTGTGTCCTCTATTCTGTACCATTGGTCTACAAGTCTATTTTGGTGCAAATACCATGCCATTTTTGTTACTATAGCTCTGCAGTATAGTTTAAGCTCATGTATTTTGATGCCTCCTGTTTCACTTTTCTTGGTAAGGATTGCTTTAGCATTTCTGGGTCTCTTATATTTCCAAATAAATTTCATGATTGCCTTTTCTATTTCTATGGAAAATGTCATTGGATTTGAATAGGAATTGCATTAAATCTGTATAGCACTTTGGTAGTGTGGCCATTTTTTTCAATATTAATTCTGCCTATCCAGAAGCATGGGAGATCTTTCCATCTTCTGAGATTTTCTTCAATTTCTTTATTTAGTGTTCTGCAGTTTTCATTGTACAGGTCTTTCACTTCTTTTGTTAGATTCATTCCCAATTGAAAGCAGTATGGCGATTCCTCCAAAAACTGGAAATGGAACCACATTTGACCCAGTTATAGCACTCCTTGGTTTATACCCAAAGGACTTTAAAATCAGCATACTATAGTGACACAGTCACATCAATGTTTATAGCAGCTCAATTCACAATAACTAGGCTATGGAACCAGCCTAGGTGTTGCTCAACAGATGAATGGATAAAGAAAATGTAAATATACTCAATGAAATATAACTCAGCTTTAAAGAAGGGCGAAATCATTGCACTTGCTAGTAAATGATTGGAATTGGAGAATATCATGCTAAGCGAAATAAGCCAATCTCACAAAACCAAAGGCCAAATGATTTCTCTAGTATGTGGATACTAATTCACAATAAGGCTGGTAGGGGGCAGTAAGAAAATATAGCTTTAGATTAGTTAGAGAGAAGTGAAGGGAGGAAAGTAAGGGGAGGGAGGGGATGTGTGAATGGGAAAGATAGTGAAATGAAACACACATTATTACTCTATGTATATATGTGATTATATGACCAATATGATTCTGCAACATGTACACTTTGAAAAATGAGAAATTATATCTCATCTATATATGATATATCACTGTGCATAAATGCATTCTACTGTATAACTATTTAAAACAAATAAAAAATTAATAATAGAGTAAAGAATTCTTTAAACATTCTACTTCAAAGACTCATATATTTGCAAGTTAAGAACACATTAAATATGCAAAAAAAGTAATAGCACCACAATTACATTGATGGTATTTTATTAACTAAGTTAAGCTTTTAAAAAAAATTTAGACTCTGTATTATAGTGCAGTACTCTAAAATAACAGTTGCTGTTTAACCAAAGTTGTACAAACACTAATTTTAAAAACTAGTTGTTCTAAAGAATAAAACTTACCAGACACAACATTAAGAGTAAATTAATGTTTTAAGAAATCTTGTCATTTAACATATACAGTACACTCTGGTTTTTGTTAGTACATTAATATTTGACTTTAGAAAAGAAACCTTGAATAGTTTTAACTGATTGTGTTACTTATATATAAGAAACATAGTTACACACAAACCTTTTAAATTTACCCTTCACTTACATGGATCTTTTATTATTGAATTAGACCCTCTTGATGTTTACTTAGATGTATTACAACTTTACTTTTGCAGATAAAGACTTTCTTACTTAGAAACAAAATCGTTTTTTTGCTAAGTGTGTTTTATACCTAGAACCTTTTAACTCTTTTTTTTTTTTTTTTTTGTGGTACCGGGGATTGAACTCAGGGGCACTCGACCACTGGGTCCACATCCCCAGCCCTTTTTTGTATTTTATTAGAGACAGGGTCTCACTGAGTTGCTAAGTGCCTTGCCATTGCTGAGGCTGGCTTTGAACTCGCAATCCTCCTGCCTCAGCCTCCCAAAGTGCTGGGATTACAGGCATGCGCCACCGCGCCCGGCTCCTTTTAACTCTTAATCTGTTTGTTTACTCCTTTATAAAAACATAAAAAAGTTCAAATATATCACCCCATAAAATTTTAATAGTTAAGAAAATTTGATGTTGTATTTAACATTTAGCATTTTAACTTTGTAAATTTCTCAGATGTCTCTAACAAACATATTTATGATTAATCTAAGATATGTCAAATCTAATTTACTTATTTTTTTAAAAAATCAAGATATCACACAAGTGTATTGAATAGCATTAGCCATTACTTCCTTGTGATATGTGTTCATATCTTCCAAATATATGAGTCTTTAAAGAAGAATGTTGTTGGAGAGAGTTCTGCTCCCCGACATGCTGAAGTTTGAACATTAGAGAAGCATGCCCAGCCAAGCATATGAAGCAGGGTTTATTTACAATGGAACACGTAAATTTCTCCTGGGATGGAGAAGGGGGCCATTGCTGGTATTCTGGTATCCCAAGAAGCCAGGCAGGTCTGCCTTTTTATATGTCCTAGCCTTCCTTTGTTCTCCTGTTCTCTTCCCCTTATCTCTCTCCTTCCTGTGTAGGTGACCAGGCCTATCCTATGAATGCAGGAATGGTTGGTGGGCTGGCCAGAATGTGGAAAGCAGATGGGCTTCAAGGGGAAGGGCTGGATGGAGCAGCCCAGGACACATTAACTAACAACTTTATAGCTCCATGTGGGGAGGGGCAGTTCCTGGGACAGGTTTACTTTGGCAACAAGATTGTATAAAGGCAGGTTCTTGATAAGGTGGGAGGAAGGGCTCTGAAGGAATTAACATTTCAATCCCTCAGATGAAAGCCTGCAGCTTCCTGAGATTCACTCAAAACTGGCTTCTGGATCAAACCTGACTTGTTTTACCTGCATATACTGAATTCCTGTCAGATTCTAGCCTCACTTGCTGAAGAAAAATTCTAGACCAAAATGGATATTAGATATTTTATAGACATCACCAATATATCAGTCACTTGACACTTTAAATAAAACCATCTGAGTTAGTAAGTTTTAAAGACACCTATTTCTTTTCTTTCTTTCTTTCTTTCTTTCTTTTTTTTTTTTTTTTTTGATAGGGAGGATTGAACTCAAAGGCACTTGAACTCAATTCACTAGACCACTTGCCCACATATCCAGCCCTTTTTTGTATTTTTATTTAGAGACAGGGTCTCACTGATTGGCTAAGTGTCCTGCCATTGCTGAGGCTGCATTTGAATTTTAAATTCTCCTCCCTCAGACTCCCAAGTGCTGGGATTACAGGCATTCACCACTGCACCAGGCTTTAAGAACATCATCATGTTTATTTAGTTTATACCTGTTGGGATTTTAAACTTTTACTCACCTTGTTTTTAGTGATGACACAAAGCATTCTTAAACATTGTTTTCCAAACAAATGTAGACATGACAATACACCAGTGTACATACATACAAACACATACACACATGCACATGCACAAAAAAAATAAAAATTCCTTGAAGCTTTCTTAAACCTATTACATTGAGATCTAACTTTTGCAAATTAATCTCTAACCAAAGTAGAGTGTAGCAACATTAACAACAAAAACACTTTATAATTAGATAAAACAGGTCTGATGTGGGAAACATATTAATATAGGCACACCAGATCAAAATCATAAACTCAAATATATATGGAATTTTAAATTCCTTCCTAGCCTCTTTCATCATGTGTTCCCACTTATCAGAGGTAAAAAGAGTTTGAGAAGAGAAATGCAATCTTGTAGGCACTCACAGAATGGAGGATGTTGATGTTCTTAATTGTAAGTGAATATAGACCAAGGTCTTGCCCTATCTCTTCCTGAAATACTTTTCCAAAATGTAGCAAGGGAGTCTCCTTTCATAAGTCTCCGTGGGAAAGCTCCTTTAGGTTGGGGTTCTGTTCTAAACTGTTTATTCAGGTCTCTTGGATAAGAGCCACCAAAATTTTAGCCTAGCATTTTGCAGATTTATCAGCAGGGCTCTCACAGTTGAAAACCTTTTGGGCCACCTCTAATAGTTGGGAGGTATTTATGTCTGCAAATTATTTAAGGTTTTGGAGTTCTCTGTAAAAATCTGGGGCTGATTGAGAGACAAAAGCCGAATTTATGGCTGAATATGATTTTATGTTTTTTGTTTGTTTGTTTGTTTGTTTGTTTGTTTGTTTTGTTTTGTACCAGGGATTGAATTCAGGGGCACTCAACCACTGGGACACATCCCAGCCCTATTTTGTATTTTATTAGAAATAGAGTCTCACTGAGTTGCTAAGTACCTTGCCGTTGCTGAGGCTGGCATTGAACTCACAATCCTCTTGCCTCACCCTATCAAGTGCTGGGATAACAGGTGGGCACCACCTCACCAGGCGTGAAGCATTTTTTTTTCCAAGACAAAATGATTAGGGTGTTAATTACTTTAGTAAAGCAGCATGAGAGACCAGGGAGAGAGGGGAAAAACCCATATATCATTTTTTTTTCTTTTTTCCTTTTTTTTCTTTTTAAATATTTATTTGTTTTAGTTGTACACAATGCCTTTATTTTTACATGGTGCTGAGGATCAAACCTGGGCCGTGCACATACTAGGTGAGCACTCTGCCCTGAGCCACAATCCCAGCTCCATTTTTTTCTTGTGTCACAGCCTTTGAGATGTTAAATATGTTAAATAAACATATAAATATGCTAAATATATTCCCCCCCCTCAGTCTCATTTGATCCCCTGCTGATCATTTTGGTAGCCATTTATACTTCCATGCAAGCTTCTGTGAGTTAGGTGTTTTAACCATTTTTTCTCCAGGTTGGTAATAAGACCAAGTTCAAATTAAGTATCTGAAGACTAGGCTAACAATTAAGACAATATGAAGAAATGGAAGGAAAGGGAAAGAGAAGAATTCTGGGGTGAACACTCAGCCAACAGTGTCAAGGACAGATTGAGATGAACATGAACAGAGACAGAAATAAACAAGAGAAACAGATGAGGACAAAACAGGCTCATATAGACATCTTTTCTTCAAACACTTAAAAACCAGATCATCACCACAGTCTATTTACTGGCCCTCCAGGTATAGTAAAGAAACAGACATGGAGGTGAAGGAGCCTATAATCAAGGAGATAGCTAAAGATTGCAGTTAGCTGAGAGCCATAAAAGATGTTCTAGTTTCCACCTGATATTAATGATTATTAAAAAAAATCTTTGTATGCCCGTGAACACTCTGTGACACACCGTAAGCTCGAGCTGTAAGCACTTGTCCTTATTAAAGCTATATGTATATAATTGGGTGAGGTTGATTAGAGTGTGAGGGAAGAAGAAGAAGGTGGTGGTTGGGGTTAGAGCATTTGGAGTGATTGCTGGAGCCAGAGAGAGAAGAAGAAGAAAAGACCTTTTTTCATTTTCATCCTGCCTCCGAATTTTCCTGCAGTGTTTGTTGCTCCAAGTGGCTTCCACTTTAGGCAGCAACAGGTGGTGGCCTGTCCGGGGAATTCAGTGGCCAGGTAAGAAAAAAGAGAATTTAAAAAGATGGGAGTGAATATAACAAAAAGTTGGTTTATAAAAGCCATGAATGAAATTTTTGATATCGAGAACTCAGAGGATAGTGAGAAAAGTGAACAAGAAAGCATATCCTCTGACTCAGTAGAGACCAGCAAGGACAGTAGTAATGTAAATTCAAAAGTAAGAACTGCAAAAAGCCATCAGAAGCTTAATAAAATTAGCTGAGGAGTATGTACTCTCCTTAGAAGCTGAAACTCAGGATACCAGTGAAAGTGATAATAGTAACAAGGAGCCAAACCATGAAAGTACGGTATCCTCCACTGAGCTGGTTAGGAATTATGAAGCTAGTAGTGAAGAGGAATCAAAAAGTGATTCAGGGAGCACAGTCTCCAATAAAAAGAACAAAAAGAAATTAAAAAAGAGAAAAGAACATCAAATAGAGGAACCAATAGTGCCCTCTGCTCCTTTATGGATATAATCCTTAACAGAAACAATAAGGAGTATTGATCAGAGTGTACGTGCCCTTGAGTTAGAAATTGCGGCCTTTCTGAGCGTTTATATGCTCTCGAACAACATAGACCGCAGGAGCACCTAGAACTGCCAGTATTTCAAAATGAAGAGGGACAAAGGTATCACCAGTCCCTAGACTTTAAAACAATAAAGAATTTTAAAGAGGCAGTAATGACCTATGGGCCTCAAGCTCCGTTCACATTAAGTGTGATAGAGTCACTTAACACCCTAATCTTAGCCCCCTCAGATTGGAAAAGTCTATGCAGAGCGGTACTAAGTGGGGGACAATACCTAATCTGGAAAAACTCAATTCCAGGAACTTTGTTCAGAAATAGCAAAGAGAAATGCTGCAGCAGGTTTCCCTCAGTGCAATATAGATATGCTCACAGGGGGAAGGTCAGTTTGCCGAACTACAAAATCAGCTACAATACGATCCAGGTGTGTATACCCAGATACACACAACAGCTGTCAAAGCCTGGAAGACAATATCAGGCACAGGGGATCTGCAAGGCAGCCTATCAAAAGTTATACAAGGGCCTAACGAAACCTTATGCTGATTTTGTAGATAGACTCTTAAAAAACAACATCTAGAGTTTTGGGCGAAGTCAAGCAAGCTGTGCCCCTAGTTATCCAATTAGTGTACTAGAATGCTAATAAATATTGCCAGGATGCAATAAGGCCGTGGAGAAGTAAAAACGACTTATCAATTTATATCAGACTGTGCAAAGACATTAATGAGGCTGTTATCACAGGCAACGTAATTGCTGCAGTGATGAAAAATTCCTCCCCTCAAAATTCCCAAAGGATTCAACCCAGAACAGGATATTGCAGACAAAAAATTATTATAACTTTATTTCATTCACAGTTCCATGTTAATAGCACTACCTTAAGACAAAAATTTAAAATCACAAAAGAACAAGCTCGTAGAATTGTAAAAGAATGGCAATCTTGTGTAACACATTTGCCCAATCCACATTATGAGGTTTAACTCACATCGAGGTTTGATGCCCAATCATTTGTGGCAGATGGATGTCACACATGAGCCAAGTTTTGGAAAATTACGATTTATTTATGTCACCATAGATACATGCTCAGGCATGATTTTTGCTTCTTTACATTCTGGAGAAAAAGTTAAAGATACTACATCTCATTGTCTGCAAGCTTTTGCTGCATTGGGCATTCCCAAAATGCTTAAAACAGATAATGGCCCTGCATATGCATCCACATCCTTCAAACAATTTTGTACAAAATTCAATATTATCCACAAAACAGGTATCGCTTATAATCCTCAGGGACAAGGAATGATTGAAAGAGCAAATCGGACACTTAAAAATATGTTACTAAAGCAAAAAGATGGAAACTGGAAAAATCCTAAGGACAGATTGGCAGTTGCCTGTTTACCCTAAATTTCTTAACTTTATATTCTAATGGATATTCGGCTGGAGATAGACACTGGAACCCACACCAACAACATAAACCTTTGGTTTACTGGAAGGATGTTCTCTCAGGTACATGGAAGGGTCCAGACCCAGTATTAATTTGGGGGAGAGGATCTGTTTGTGTTTTTCCAAAGCACAAATCCTCTCAATATGGATACCATCTAGATTGATTAAAGCTGGTACAAAGTCAAAAGGATCAAGACAAAGTTATTGAGGAGTCTAGATTGAATAAACAAGTACAAAATCAAGAGGACCAAAGTGAAGGTATGGAGTGATTCCCTTTAAAAGAGTCCTCCATTAAATTTACAACTTAAATTTTCTTTCTTCCGGCCGGGACAAGAAGATCTCTCTTTAGTTTATACACAATTGTATTTTTTTTCTTTTATATATATATGTCTTTATGTCTGTGCATTTGTCTAAATTTCATGTTAATGTGATGTCACAAAATATATGTTTATATGTGCGTCTGTCTAGTGTGACGTCACAAATAATTAAGTGCTTATGAAAAAAATAGTATAGATAGATATAGATCCAAATAACGTTAATTCCATTTAAGCTTAATTAGATAATCAATAGATAGATAGAATATTCTAGTTAGATAATCCAATTATAATGGATTAATCGATTTTTGATTGATATAGTGTCTCTGGGACTTCTCTTCAGCTGTGAATATTGATTAATGTTGTATAAACCTGATATTTTTGGTGTTTTGACATAGGATCGTTTATTTGTTATTAACTTCATTTGTTTAATAGCTGATTAATTTGAATTATTTCAAACAGGTTATTAGGATTGCTGTATATATAGAGACTCGAGGATTCCAGCTAACAAATTATTTTTTTTTCCGAAAGTGCCTTTAGCTTTTCTTTATTTTTAATGCAGTAAAACACCCTCTGTTTTCTCTTTGATTATTTCTGAATGTGATATGTTGCCAGCCTATGGTTTGTGGGAGCTTATGCAGCAATGTGTGTGAGCAGAGATCAACTTTTATTTTCTACTTTAATAATTCTTTTTTTAGTTTGACAGCTCACCTTTTGATCTCAGTGCTGGGAATAGCACTGCCTTTCCCTTAATGATGGATGCTTGAGTTTTTAGGTAGCGGGCCCTGAAGATTTTGCCGGTGGAAATTGTCTAGACATAAAAAAGATGGCTGCTGCTACAAACTGCAGGGGACTGGGTCGCTGCAAGCATCCCTGTGCTCAAGCATCAAAACAACCTCACCAGCAGTGTGGCCTCTGCTCATGCATGGGGCCTCCTGAATCTATGTGTTATAACTTATGGACATTTTGATTTTTCTATTATTTTGGGACATTACGGGACAATGCCTTAGTGGGTGTTTGTCTAAGAGATACTCAGTGTGTTACTTGATGAAACTAAGGGCAGCTGATTTGCATAAAGAACTTGATATGCTATGGAAACTTGGCTCATCAGCAGTAGGCTTTCTGCCTTAAAGCTGCAGCATCCTCCTAAAAATTGGATGGCTGTTAGTCAACACACAGTCGATCTGGAAGGTCTTGATTGGATGGCTGGTTAGCCTATGATGGGTAAGATCCCCAGAAGGGGACAACCTAAGACACAGCACAGTTGCACGGGACAGTCTAATGTGGCCGGCATGTCAACCTAAGCCAGGAGTCAGGACAGCCTCGATTCCCATGACGGGTAAGAATGTTCGGTTGCTCATGGATGTCCTAGAACATCCCCCTCTTTTTAAAACTCAAAAGGGTGGAAATGAAGGAGCCTATTAATCAAGGAGATAGCTAAAGATTGTGGTTAGCTGAGAGCCATAAAAGATGTACTAGTTTCCACCTGATTTTTTTTTTTTTTTTTTTTTTTTTTTGTGGTACCGGGGATTGAAAACTCAGGGGCACTCCAACCACTGGGCCACATCCCCAGCCCTTTTTTGTTTTTATTTAGAGACAGGGTCTCACTGAGTTGCTAATTGCCTCACCATTGCTGAGGCTGGCTTTGAACTTGCAATCCTCCCGCCTCAGCCTCCCAAAGTGCTGGGATTACAGGCGTGTGCCACTGCACCCGGCTCCACCTGATATTAATACATTATTCAAAAAAATCTTTGTATGCCTGTGAGCACTCTGTGACGCACCTGTAAGTTCGAGCTGTGAGCACTTATCCTTGTGTTAAAAAACTATATGTATATAACTGGGTGATGTTGGTTAGAGTGTGTGGGAAGAAGAAAAGGTGGTGATTGGAGTTAGAGCATTTGGAGTGATTGCTGGAGCCAGTGAGAGAGAAGAAGAATAAAAGACCTTTTTTCATTTTCATCACTGGCCTGCCGAATTTTCCTGTGGCATTCGTTGCTCCAAGTGGCTTCCGCTTCAAGCAGCAAACATGGAGGATACAGTCTCTCTTCCAATACACCGACACCAGATCGTACTTATGGTGTATTGACTAAACAAACCTTGGTGTTTTGACAAACTTGGGTCTTGTCAGTCTCCCTGCCAAAACATGAAATGGAGAAAACAAATCAGGTACCTCCAAACACATGCAGTTCCATGTTCTCCTCCATGGGTGGGCTCAGAGAGTGTTACTCTCCTTGCCACAGAAATCTTCAAGCCATGAGTAAGTCAAAACCATAGCAATGTAGAAAGTGGGTCAGAATGACCCACTACAGTCAGGTTACATTGCCAAGGAAAAAATGAAACTAAAAGAGAACAATTTCACATTGTAAATAAGAAGAGCAGAATATTTTCCAAAGCTGTGTGTTTTTAAAAAGAGTGTGCTAAACAGGATCAGGACAGCAAAGGCAGAGTTGTCTCAGTGGGAAGCATTTCTTATATAAAATGGATTTTTTTTTAGGGTAAAATGGAGTTTTTCTGGTCAAGGCACACATATTCTTGCCTGTAACACAAATAATTGCAAAAAGGAAGATTTTTTATGAACTGTAACCCTCACAGCTAACATTTTGTTAGACACGTCATTAAACAAAATAGAAGAGATTTTAAATTTCTGATTATAACAACAGTGTGGACATACTGGATGGTTTACTTTGTACTGAAGTGTCCTTGTATGCAAAAGCAAACCATAAAAACTAATACCTTTTTAGTGGAATGCAAAAAGATTCACCTTTTAAATGAGGCACTTGAACAAGACATAGTTACCTGGCATTGCAATTAGAAGTGTGTATGAATTAGGTCCTGTGAAATTGAATTATCATAAGCAATGTCATGTATAGCTCTTAGGTTCTTTGCACCATAATTAGTGTGCATTACTGTGAGTTTTTATCTTTTTATTGTTGTTTTTGTTTGTTTTTTAAACAAGTAGAGGGCTGTAGTATTGCAGGGTATTTGGCAAAGCCAATTCTATCCCTGATTTAAGACTTTGTTCACAAGAGGCTGTATCTGTATCAGCACTACTCTTAAGAGGGTCATAGTTATTCCTGGGCAGGTGACATCCTTCTTTAAACAACATCTTGTCTGTGATGATATTGATCATCATCTTCTTTGTCCCTTAATTCATATATCCTTACTTACTTGTGAGCTGACCTCCAGCAGAACAGGCTGTCTTCTTTCCTGGATAGCAAGTGGAAACTGGATCAGAACATATTCTGGTGCACTTTGTAAGTGGAGTTTATAAATTTTCAGGTGAGAAGGTCATCTGAGTATTTAATTCACACAGCCAATCTCATCCATAAGCTGCATTGGAGAACCTGGCATGTTCAAAACTCTGCCTTTGTATCCATTATTTGGGTTACATTCTACAGGTTGGAGCCCAGCTTGTGCTTGTGCCTGACTTGTCACTTGTGTTATCTTGATCACAATGTCATCACCTTCAGGTGAGGCCCCCACTTTCAGTTGTACCTAGTGGCTGCTGCTGTGCATGTTTAACTGTGGTATATTTTCAATGGGGGAGTCCCTTCTGATGATTTCTTGAGGATTCCTTGATGACCTCTTTGTGGGGGCTGCCAATAGAAGATCTGCCTTTACACACCTGTAATCTTGTCATCATCCAGATAATGAGGGCAGGAGAATAGCAAACTGATAGCCAGCTTCAGCAAAAGAAAGGCACTAAGCAATTCAGTGAGACACTGTCTCTAAATTAAATATAAAATAGTCTGGGGATGTGGCTCAGTGGTTGATTGCCCCTGAGTTAAATACCTGGTACAGAACAACAAAACAACAACAACAAACAAAAAAAAAAATAGAGGTGAGGGCTGACTTTAGTGCCTATTCTTTGCAGGCATTACCAAAAGATACTATCAGTTAACTATGATAGGTTTATGTCAGTTTCCTCCACCACTAATCAAAGCTTTTTCTTGATAACCAGAGTATTCTGTCCAAAGAAGGTCAAATTGAGCATACAGAGATCTTTTTGTTTTCTTTTCTTTTGTTTTATTTTGTTTTGTAACCAAGGAATAAACCCAGAGTCCCTTACTCACTGAGCCATAATGCCAAACTGTTTTTTTTTTTTCATTTTGAAACAGTATCTCCCCTAGTTTGTTCCAGAGCCTTGCTAAGTTGCTTAAGATCTTGCTAAGTAACTAAGACTGACCTCAAATGTGCTGTCGTTCTGCCTAAATATCTCCTATGTCACTAGGATTACAAGCATGCACATCCACACCTATTTGCTACATAGATCTTTCGGGGCCTCCTCCTGTAGACACCAGCAGGACCAAGAAGCACATGCCTGCCATGCATTCAGGGGATAAAAAGCTTAGGGTTTTCTGGCACACAAGGTAAGAGACCATGCACTGGAGACCTCACCTCCTCATCCTTTTATGGCCTCAATTTACTAGACATTAGTGATGGCTACTGAAGTGCACAAGTGGCTCCTATTTATCTCTATATGGGCATGAGCCTGGCTGCTTGTGCTATGCTACAGTACAGCTTGGGGAACCAAGGTCCTTTAGACTTTTTAACCAGAATTTAGCCACTGCTTTTTTGTCCAGAGCCTGTGAGGTTGCATATTCTCACTACTCTGGCCATCTGCTTTTATCCACAGCTGTTTTTAATTTCAGCAGTTGTTTATTCTATCTTCCTGTACATTTAGGCTGATGGGATACTGTCCATAGGGACAATTGCTCTGCCCCTGTGTTGAGTGTTTCTGAGCAAATGGGGTGTCCTGTAAATCTTAAGAGGAGACCACCGCTGCCTCAAATCATAATTTTGAAGTTCCACAGCAAATACAATGTTCTTTTATGTTTCTTTCCCCAGGTAGGGCAAAGGAGGTGGTATACAGTGCAGAGTCTGAGTCATCTTTACTAACTTTTCTAAATGCCCGGCAACTTTTCTGTAAATTTTCTTCTGACATAGTGTTGGTTTTCCTGACATGTGAAATCAATGCAGTATTGTCCATAGGAGTGTTAAAAAGATCAGCAGCATTCAATCAGAAACAAAGAGACAACCAGAGTGGATACCCCAAACCATGGCCCACAGAAGGGACCCTTTAAAACAGACCATCTGGGAAAAACATTTCCTAGGTCCCCTACTGCTATTTCACCAAAACTTGGGACACAAATTGTGCCATAGATGTCCACAGATAGATGGACCAGATGGTCCCATAGAGGGGACGCTGATGTGTAAAATCAAGGGTCTTGTTGTGCACATGGAGGATAATATCAGATATACTATGTTGGCATCACTTCACTGCATTCGGTTTTCTCTTCCCAGAGTAGAACCTTGGTAGATCACCCACACCATTTATGAAGAGAATCCAAGAGGTCCCTGAAACCAAGGAGCATTTGCAGCTTTTGAAAAGACCCATAAGACCCTATTTTATTTACTCTCAGTTTTCTGCTCATCCAGGACAATATGAGGCAAAATCACTTTGTGTCCTAATTCTCCAGGCTCAGCTGTCAATGAGCTTATCAGCACCTTGCATTCTCAGTGTGGAAGTGGGTTGCTCCGAGTGCCAGACCTGCCCAGGAAAGCTGCAGGGGGGCACCCCCAGTTTTCTTCATAACGACCAAATTTATGATACCAAAGTCTAGGTCCTTGTCCCTGAACCTGATCCAATAATGAGATCAAGGTTTTTGAGAAAAAAAAAAAAAAAGAAAGAAAGTCTTACTGCTTTCATACCAAAAGAAAAACAGAGGTTTCTCCTATTCCAGAGGCTGTGATTCTAATTGCCAGTGAACAGAAGTCATTTAAAGTAGTTACTCAGAGGACTACCCACCAGCTGTGCTCTGTTAGGAGTCATAATTTCCTCTGTACTCTTGAGAGAGAGATTTCTTGGAATTTCTTGTGCCAGCCCTAAAGTCTGGATTTCTTGGTTCTTGTGAAGGACATATAACCTTACTTAAATCCTGACTTAAGACAAGAAGTAGGTTAATCTAATTTTTACCCATGGTTAGGGAAACAGAAAGGGAAAACAGAAAAAAAAAAAAAAATGAAGTCAGTTTTTAAAATAGGGCTCAGTGGAAGAGCAGCAAGGGTTATGTTCAAAGGGTGAAAATGGTCCCTGACACATTCTGAGAGAGAAGCAAATAGAACACCTGGCATGAAGCAAATAGAACACTTGGTTGCTGAAGAATATAAAATTTAAATCAAGCGGGGCATCATCATTAGGATGCCAGTAATCCCAGGGACACAGACATGTAGGCCAGAAGCTTGCAAGTTCAAGGTGAGCCTGGAAAACTTTAGTGAAATTATGAAAGGTCAAAACAATAGAAAGTTTGGGGAAATAGCTCAGTTGTAATTTGAGCTGGTGCTCCCAATTTATTTCTCAGTAACAACAACAACAGCAACAAAATTCATATGCGTAAGATCAAGAATGTTTTTTTTCATGAAGCCAGCATGCACTTAGGAGGAGGACTAGGAAAATGAGTGTGTCGTTGTTTGGCTGAGGATGAGGGTGGGTTTCAGTCCTCCCACAGCGCTAGAGGCAGAATGGAAATTAAAGCCAATTTTAAGTAAACAAAATATAGTGTTCTATGTCCATATAAAAGCAAATTGTTTTAGTGTTTTGTTGTGAGTGTTTGTATTGTTTCTGTTAACAGAAAAAAATCATCAAAATTTTCATCAAAATGGAGTTATTATTATTTATTTATATTTTTTTCCTTTGGGTTACCAGTGATTGAATCAAAAGGACACTAAACCACTGAGCCATATTCCTAACGCTCTTTTTCATTATTATTTATTAATGGAACAGGAGTGTAGGCCTCTCTAAGTCCTCTGAGCCTGGGATTTCAATTTTTGATCCTTCTGACCTCAGCCTCCCAACTTGCTGGTTTTAGATGTGTTTCACCACCATGCCCCAGTCTCAAGAAGAGGTGAGATCTCTAATATAATGCTGTAGAAGGGACACAAAGGATTGGTCAACATGTATTCCACTGTCTGTTTCTTAGGAAATCATACCCTGCTGCATATCCTTCCACACTTTCAGGTTTTGTTTATGCATCTCTTCTGTATGAATCTTATCTGAGTAAACATGAAAATACTCAGGTACAACGTAGTCAAGTGTTATCTTTAATTCTGAGTCATTAGTTTAGATCAAAAATGACTTCAAACATATTAGGTAGTTGAAGGTAGGCCCAATTTAATGGAAAATAGAAAGAGGCGAAATGATTATTCATGAGGTTGGTTATACTGAAATCCCTCCTAGGCAAACTACTTGAGGTTTGTGCCCCAAACTTGTGGTGATATCTATGACAAGTGTCAAAATTGGGAATTATTTGGAAATCGGTTGTTAGGACATTGGTTAATGTTGTGTACATTATCACAGTCATTTTTTTGTTTTAGAAGTGGCTCTACAAAACACAGACATTAAGGTTTTCAGCGACTTTAGAGCTGTTGCATGTGAGCATAGGCCTGTGATATCAGCAACTTGGGGAGGCTGAGGGCAGGAAGATTGAGAGATCAAAGCCGGCCTAAGCAATGGCGAAGGAACTTAGCAACTCAGAGAGACCCAGTCTCTAACACAAAACAACAAAAAAAAGGGCTGGAGATATTGGGCCCAGTTGTTGTGTACCTCTGAGTTCAATCTCTGGATTACAAAAATAAATAAATTAAAGTTCAAGACTTTAAAACTCTACCCGAACTTGTTGTTCCACTGGTGAGAATCGTGACCCTTGAAGAAGGAGCATTTCCAACACTCTCAATAAGGGTGCATTGACCTCACAGAAACGTTGTCTTGGCTGGCTCAGAATATCCTCATCTCACCACTTGAAAAATGATCCATTCAGGGCTGTAATTTGACAGTGAGTGCTCCACCCCAAAAATGGGAATCCATTTATTCTAATGTGTACCAGTTCGCCTTGTGAATGGAGAGTGCCAACAGGCTGCTGACCTGGTTTATTTTACTGTTGCTTTTTCATAAAATCTGTGTACCATAAAATTTCCAGTTAATCGATATAATAGTTGAAACTTTTGTTTTTTTCATATGAGTTTAAGATTTTTAATATGGTCTACAAACTATAAGTGAAATGTGGTAAAATGCTCTGAAGAAGCCCAAGGTAATTCTTTCCATAAAGCACTGCTGCTGCTTTCAATAAACGAGAATCTCAAAACTCCTGGGGTCCTCATGTAGATAAACATATTGTTATTGGTATTTCTGGTGTGGTCTCACAGACCCATCTTTCTTCTCTCTCCATCACCCAGATAATGAACAGTCCCGTGACTATTTAGTCCACTGCTCATAATTTTACCATGTATTTCTTAGAATCTTTTTTTTTTTTTTGCTTCATTGTAATACTTTTTGAGTTTTGTGTAACTCAAACTTTTACCATTGCTAATCCATTACAATTATTTTAAGAGTTTTTTTTTTTCTTTTCATTTATAACCATGTTCTTCTGTCAAGTTCTTAAACACTATGCTGCTATGCTGCTGTCCTGGGGCTCTGATCTACTTAATTGATTTACTCCTTGCACTGCCTATTAATCTTGAATTGTTTTCAAGTTTTGTGTTGTGATGAATGTTGAGAGTAATCTTTTTTTTTTTAATTTTTCCCAAATAGTTTAATGTTTCATGAATATTTTAATTATTGGGAAAAACAGTGGGTTGTTTGATATTCATCAAAAGGAGATTCACTAGTAAATGTCAGTGGAAATGTGTCCACCAACCTGTGCTATTCAATCGCATGTGTGTTTGTTCCTCATCTTGTCCTTACTTATTGTGATTGTCCATTTCACATTACCTTTTATCATATATATGACATTGAGCAAAATATTTTCTTTATGCGGTGGTTTTAATTTAAACAACAAGTTCCCATCATTTATTACATTACACATAATTAATATTGTGTGTTTATTTCTTTCCTGTTTTTCCATATTTTTACTCGACAATAACATTTTTCCTTTATATATCTTTTCATACAGAATAATTTCTTAAGGAGCTGGTTTTTCTTTCAACCTCCATGCTCATGTTCTGTGGAATTGTCCTGTATTTTTACTGGAGTTGAGTTTGATCAATCAGTGTTTATGGGCTTGATTGAATTTTATTATAATCAATTTGGGGGGACAGGAGAGGTTGTAGAGCTCCCAGAATTAAATATTTTAGATTTCCAAACCTCACGCAGCCCTCCTGCAGAGGCTAATTCATCCTGGAGATACATATCAACCATCCCAGTCTTGTCTCCAGAGCTTCTGAAATTTACA
The DNA here is from genome assembly GCA_025594165.1 of Tamias sibiricus. NCBI lineage: Eukaryota > Metazoa > Chordata > Mammalia > Rodentia > Sciuridae > Tamias > Tamias sibiricus. The sequence continues at coordinate 12,184,633 of CM046670.1, read as the reverse complement.
AAACAAATTTATTCCTCTGGCATTGGTGGGTTTTATTCGTCTATCCAAAACATATATATTCCTCTGCAAATAGGTTTGGTTTTTGAAATGTGAGGGTCAAGCAGTCTCCTTACATGAGCTAGCTTAAAATATGTTGATTTCTTGTTTTTTACCTCATTTTTAAAAAATATGACGGCTGTATGACTCCAAGTTTTATACGTGTCTAATAATTTCAGTCTTTGGGGGGATTATTTATTTATTTTATTTTTTATTTATTTACTGTGATGATATACAGCGTGAGGGAGAGAAAGTGTCAGAAGCCCTTGTTCATACAGGCACTAGCCTCACCTAGCTCCTTTCTTTCTAGAGTAAGCCAGGCTTTGACTTTTGTTGTTCTTCTGAACTGAGGCCAGATTGCCAACATCAACTGAGATGAAATACTACTACACATGCATACTTGTGCCTCCATGTGTAAGCAGAAACAATAACAGGAGTAGCCCAGTAAATGATGGAGGGGGACATTCTGGTAGCTACTGAAATCCATAGTGAAGTTGTGCCAAAATAGCAAAAGTTCATTATTAGGCAGAAATTGCTGATAAAAGCCTGCAGCCCCAAGAAAATGTCTTTCTGACGATCATATCAAGCCCAGGGTTTTGATTACACCTCCTGGCACTCAATGCCTCGTGTGTGGGGTTGATTACTCTCGCCCAACCATCGGAATTTTGGGTGAGATCTCGCTAAACACACCTGCCGTCCAGAAAGCCCGGTGGTATCTTCCCCCAGCCCCATAGAATAAGTGTCATTCATTTAAATCTCTGGAGAAGACCTCTGCCCTTGTGAGGACTAGGTCACTCCAGCATGGAGCCTGTGTCACCCACTGAACTGCAGGTCATGCAAAAACTAGACAGTTGCTCTAGGATTAAAAACCTAAGAATGCCAGGCAAGTGTAGACAATCTGTAGCTTTTTGTATAAAGAGAGAGAGTCAGCTGTGAAGGGAATGTGAATACTAAAATAATAATTGAGATCCAGATTCCAGCTGATATAAGTTCGACTGCTGTGGTATTATAGCCCTTTGACTCTCTGGACCAAAGGTTGAGAGATCATCCAGCAGCTGAAACCAGTGGGCATTTTGTCATTGCAAAGTGCCCATGCCTTGACATGTGCATTGTCTTCACAGTGTGTGTAGTGTATTACACAATATCACCCAAGGAGAAGCCAACTTGCTGGAATGTGGACGCCTATGTAGGTAGGTTGCTATTGTTGATGGCCAGAAGTCAGCTTTGTCCTTTCTTCTTCCCCAGGTTATTTATTTTTCTACTGATTCTTCCAATATGAGAGGGCAGCATCTTAGATCTGAGATAGCTGCTTCCAGACTGACCAAGCAATATCCTTCAGTTTTTTGAAAGTATCTTCCACTGAATTCCAAAATGTCATTTTTTCTTTGCACATCACAGAATTATTAACAAAGTTTTAACCCATGAAATATTTGACGCTGATGATATATTTTTCCATTGTCACATACCCATAAGTAAACGGAAGACGTTTTTTTAAAATGATTGTTTTATATGGTGGTTAACAGTTTCATATGGTTTGAGAGCAAAGAAATAATCACCAGGCTCTTCTTTGAAAATCTTCATGCCTTCTTTTTTCTTACTCCTAGGCACAGACATCCCTTATTTGCCGATATCTTTGACAAGTATTCTGGGTTTGAAAACTGGAAATGGTCTCCCAAATTTTTCACATGTTGAAACTGGGTCCCCCAGTTGTGGCAAGGTGGAATGAGTGGGCTTTTAAAGACCATTGATTGGGTCAAGGGGGCTAAGACTTTCTTCTGTGGGTGAGTCCTTTCAACAACTGACCAAACTAGTTTGAAGAGAACTAGTTGGAGGACACAGAACACTGGGTTAGCCCTTTAAAACATGATCATCTTCTCCTAACCTTCACTCCTTCTCTGTTGCCTGGCTGCCATGAGCCAAACCGGCATTTCACCCTGCTCTTCCCATGGATGGTTTTTCTGTCTTGTAGTGAGTCTAACCAATGGCCTGACAGTGCTCTGAAAACTGTGAGCGTAAAGTAAAATATTTTCTACTTCTAAAGGTTGGGTCTTTAAAATATTTTATGACACAAAGTGGAAAGCTCAGTACAACAGGAAACTTTTACCTAGGTGGCATGTCCCTTATTTCGTTTGTTCTATTCTTTCCCTGCTGCTGTATTTCAGAACGTTCCTTAGGATGGACATTTGGCACACACAACGCGTAACCTCTCTTAGACTATATGTAGAACCATCAGCTCCTCCTGATCATCATCTCTTTCTAGAGAACAGACTGAGGAATTGCCTCTGGAGACTTGGGGGAAAATTGGTTGACCCTGGGGCTCAGAGGCACTCCCTTTATTGACTTTATCTATAGGCGTAAACCTCTTGAAACAAGAACATTTTCCCTGTAGTCCCCTCCATTATAAAAAACATGGAGACTGTTATGTTGGCCTACACAAGTGTTTTTGAGGAGAAAATACAG
>CM046670.1:12128800-12182037 GCA_025594165.1 Tamias sibiricus | reverse complement strand
CCATATAAAATGTCATTTACCAACTGTATCTTGGGCCTTAAAGACCATGGGAGTAGAGAAGACAATGGTTTTGGGAGGTTAGAAGGGCAACTGAATATCTGTATAAAAAGAAAAAAAATGTTCACTGATTAGGGTGGGGCAATATTTGTGGCAAATAGAAAGTGCTAGACTTGAATATTATATCAAAATCCTGTTTTAACTACAGGGTGGTCACTGTGGTTTGGTTTGGTTTGGTTTCATGTGTTAATGGAAATGAGATAGAGACTTCCTGCATACACATGGTATGCAGTGATCCACCAGGGGAAGTGTGGTGATGTTTTCCAGCAGGATTAGTTTAAGCTGGGGAGCAGAAACACTTTAAAATGACTGTCTGACGTTCTGACTGAAAGACTAGAAATCTTTCAGATTAACTTTGTTTTTCTTTTTTCTTTTCTTTTCTTGTCATTTTTTAATTGTTTGTATGTTGTTCTTATTTTTGGTGTACTGTCTTTTGAGTATCCAAGACCCAACTGTTACATAGGTTTTATTTTACCTGGATTTGTGAGTGTCCAATTTATGAGTCCGTCTGGGCACAGGAGCAAGGCTGTCACACAGACTGGATGGAAGCTCTGGTGTTCATGGGAGTCATGGCTGTCACTCTATGAGTCTGAAGAGCAAAGAAGAAGGAAGGGTGGGGGGGGAGTTTCATCTGAAGCAGTGGTGTGAACTCTGTGGTAAGGTAAATGGCTGACGGGGTGGAACTGGGATAAATTTTGTTTTGGTGGGAGAGGGGATTGTTTCTGCAACATCCTGCCATGAGAACAGAAGGTCCCAGAGGATGGGTTGGCTTCTCTTACACACCTTCCTAGCTCATGGACTGAGGGTGTTAGATCAAAGCCTACAACGCCATCTGGATGTGTCCACAGCTGCTTTGATGAGAGAGCTGATGATCAGCCCCAGAGAGTGACACTCCTGTCCCCCGATCACAATAAAAACCCTGTGATTTCACAGCATAATTTGCTTCTCCAAGAAGGGACAGAGTTCAGCATACAGATTCTCCTAATAAGTTTGGCCAGTGTGAATCAGAGGTGATAGAAAACAAGCAGCAGGTTTGTGTCACACAAGCACACTCGTAGCTAGGAGAGTCTAAAGCCAAGACTCCAGAACAAAATCTCCCCATCTTAAAGACCTCTGCAAAGAAAAAATAGAATTTTTATATGACTGCTGTGTGCATATGCTGCTCAACATAAATTGATTTCTACAGTCTTCCCAGAATTTGTGTTTCTTCAGTGTTCCAATTTTATCTATTTTCTTCTTCCTCATCTTCTTTTCTGCCTTCTCTCATTCATCCATTCTCTCTTCATTTTTTCTTCTCTCTTTTTTTTAACCCACCTTTCTTTTCTGTTTTGTTTCTTTGCTTGGCTTTTATCCCTCTTCCATTCAATTTAGTACACTATTATCAAAACTTAATATTTTTATTTTATCCTGATTTTATGGTTTAGATGTGGTATCCCCCAAGAGCTTGTGTGTGAGACCATTCAAGAAAGTTCAGAGGTGAAAATGATGAGAATATTAGAGGTGTAACCTAATTAGAACATTCATCCAGTGACAATGATTAGCTTTGTATTAACTATAATTATGTTGGCTGTGGCTGAAAGAAGTAGTTCACTATGGGTGTGCTGTTGAAGTTTATATTTTTGTCCCTGGTGAAAATAGAATCTCTCTCTCACTCTCTCTCTCTCTCTCTCTCTCTCTCTCTCTCTATCTCTCTCTCTCTCTCTCTCCACTTCCCCTTTCTCTCAATATCCCCTTCCTAGTTCCATGTCCTGACCTGTTTTCTTTTGGATTCCCTTTCAACAGAAGGAAACTTAGATGGACAGAGAGAAAGAAAAAGGAAGGAAGAGACTAATAAAAAGAAAATCTGAGGAAATAAATTCTGATGGACAGAAAGAACAAATTGAAAGAAAAAAATATATGGACAGACCCTCTTGACTCTGAGTCAGCAGCTCTGCAAAGCTTCACACCACTGGAAGTTGGTTGAGTGTGTGGTTAGGGTTAAAAGTTGACAAGCTGGTTGTAACATGCACAGGGAAATGCAAGACTTTGGAAAGGCAAAGCCATTTGAAGAGGAAGAACCTAGTCAGAGAACTGCCTTCATTGAAGATACCTCACCATGGGTGTGAGGACATTGTGAGCGAGCCAGGACCAGCAGCATTGAGGACATGGCCCAGTTGGACAAAGCCTGGTGCCCCACTTCTCACGGCAGCAAGCCACCTTTCAGGTTCCTGCTCCTCCTCTGCCTCTGCTTTCTTCTTTGTCTGTTCTAGGAGCTCTCACTCTGCTGCTCTTTTCAGTTCCTTTGCCTCCATTCCTGTGGCATGTAGAGCATGAGGGCTGTTTAGTGGCTCTGCTAACAGTGCCCTGTTTGAGACATCCATGCTGTTGTGGAGGTGAGCAACAGTGATCTGGGGAAAAAAGAGGAGGAAGCAATGGGTGGGTGGACATGTGCAAGAGAGTGGAAGTGTGGATCAGTTTCAAGGACTGGATAACAGGCTCAGGATAGATGGGTGAACACTGATCCTGAGTGAGAAGGGCAGGACAGGAAAAAGCATACCCTAAGCATATCAAAACTCAGAAGGCCTGTGAGGTGATAAAGGAGCATCAAGGCAGTTTCCTCTGCATATTTTACAGAATAAATTTGGGGAGTTTCATCGTTTCTTGTGATTAAAATAGTGTTTTCTTCCAAGATACACATGTGAGAAAAGCTTACAAACTCACTATTTTTTTAAAGCAAATAGATTATAATTTCAACAGAAAAAAATCAATGTGTTTTGAAGTCATAATTATTTGAAAATTTTACAGTTTTTAATGTTTTAGCAATGAAAATTTGGGGTTGGGATTGTGGCTCTGTGGGAAAGTGCATGCTTCACAAGTGTGAATCACTGGGTGATTATCAGCACCCTATATAAATAAGTGAATATAATAAAATCCATCAACAACTAAAAATTTTTTTTAAAGATTTTTTAAAAAATGTAAATTTGGACTCTGGAGCTTGGTAAATGTAAGAGCCCTATTTGAGGAGATAGTTAGATGGTGGCTAGCTGAGAGCCATAAAGGTGTTCAAGTATTTTCACCTGATATTCATACATTCATGTAAGAATCTTTTTATGCCCGTGAACACTGTGTGATGCACCTGGTAAGCTCAAGCTGTTAGCACTTGTCCTTGTTAAGGCAAAATGTATTTAACTGAATGAGGTTAGTTAGAGGGGTGTTTGGAGTTGGAGAGGTTGTTGGAGCTGGAGAGAGAAGTTAGAAGAAAGAAGAATAAAATAACTTTTTCATTTCCATTCTGCCTCCAAATTTTTCATCCCACGGTATCGTTGCTGCAAGCAGCAGTTGCTGCAGACGGCGACAAGTGGTGGCCCGTACGAGGAGTTCGTAATCGGCAGGTAAGAACTGAGAAATCTTTAAAGATGGGTGTAAAAATAACCAAGCACCAAATAATAAAAGCTATGGAAGAGTTTTTTGATATTGCTGACTCAGTTGATAGTGAGGAGGAAAGTGATCGTGAAAGCATAGCCTCTGCTGGGTCAGCTAAGACCAGTAAGGATTGTATCAGTGTGAACTCAAAAATAACGAAGATAAGAGCTGCAAAAGCTATCCAAGACCTGTTAGAGATAGCTGAAAGAATACGTGCTCTCAATTCAATCTGAAAACTCAGAATGTTACTACCAGTGTGAAAGTGATAGTAGTGAGGAGGAGCCAAATAACCATGAAAGCACAGCCTCCTCCACTGAGTCAGTTAAGACCAGAAAGGACCGTCAAGTAGAGGAACCACTTGTGCCCACTGGTCCCTCATGGGTGGAATTTATTACAGAAACCATGAGGGGTATTTCTGAGCATATGCGTGCCCTCGAGGCAGAGATTAATGGCCTTTCTGAGTGCTTACGCGCCCTCGAACTCCAAAACCTGCAGGAACATTGGGACCTGCCAGTATAGAAAATGAAAACATGGGCAGAGGTACCACCCAATCCCTAGATTTTAAAACAATAAAAAAATTCAAAGAGGCAATAATGAGCTATGGGCCTAAAGCTCCATTCACGTTGAACATGCTGGAATCCCTTAACACTTAAACTTTAACCCCCTCAGACTGGAAGGGGTTATGCAAGGCAGTATTGAGTGGGAGACAATTACGTGATCTGGCGGTCACAATTCCAGGAACTTTGTGTAGAAACAGCTAGGAGAAATGTGACTGCAGGCTTCCCAGACAGTAATGTAGATATGCTAACAGGTGAAGGACAGTTTTCTGAATTACAAATTCGAATTCAATATGATCCTGGTGTATACGCACAGATATACGTTGCCGCTGTCAAAGCAATGAAGACCTTACCAGGAACAGGTGATTTGCAAGGTAGCTTGTCTAAAGTAATTCAGGGGCTTAATGAGCCACATGCTGATTTTGCTGACAGACTTTTAAGAACTGCAGGCTGAATATTCGGGGATGTATATCAAGCAATGCCCTTAGTTGTCCAGTTGGCATATGAAAAATGCCAACAAATATTGCCAAGATGCTATAAGACCATGGAAAAATAAAAAGGACCTTTCAATATACATTAGATTATGTAAAGACATTAATGATGCCTTTGTCACTGAAAATGTGGTTGCAGCAGCAATGAGGGGTGCTTCCCCCCAAAATTTCACAAAAAGGGCTCAACAAAAAAAAATATTTTAATCAGTCAGAATATTCTAGACAATATCCCCAAAGAGAAATAAGACCAAGCTCATACCGTACACCAGGCTGCTGCCCCAGGTGTAAAAAGGGTAATCATTGGGCCAATAAATGCAGATCTAAAATTGACATCTATGGAAACATTTTGTCTAGAAATTCAAAAAACAGGGCATGGGGCCCAATGCCCCGGGGCCCACAAATGTACAAGGCATTAGAGGAGGAATATCCTCAAACATCATCCAGATGATTCCTCATCACAATCCCTCCTACCCATTGATTCCCTTGTCAGAGGGACAAGAGGAAGTGCAGGACTACACCTCTGTTCCACCGCCTGAATAGTGCTAACACCTGAAATGGGGTTCAACAGATTCCATGGAGTCAGGGACCTTTTCCCTCAGGACTGTAGGACTTATCCTCGGGAAAAGTTCTAAAAGGTTATTAGGTTTTCAAGTAACACCAGGTGTTATTGACTCTGATTACCAAGGAGAAATAAAAATAATGCTTAGTTCACCTAGAGGCATTAGCTCTGTTAACCAAGGAGATAGAATTGCTCAGCTGCTTCTCCTTCCCAGTTTCCACAACTCATTCAAGAGTATGCTGCAGAATAGGAACAATAGAGGATTTGGTTCCACTGGCTTGGGACCTATGGTTTGTGGTTCGAGATTGTTCACGGAGGCCTATTGTGGAAAATTAAAAAATTCAAGGTATAGAGATGGAGGGGCTGATTGATACTGTGGCTGACTCTTCCATCATTAATCTACAACAATGGCTCAAGCACTGGCCTCTGCAGAAGGCTTCAACCAGTTTAAGAGGCTTGGGATATACTAACACCCCAGCACAAAGTGCTGTAGTTTTAAAATGGGGAAGATAATGAAGGGCATAAAGGAACATTCCAACCTTATGTTTTGACCAGCTTGCCAGTTACCCTATGGGGAAGAGATATTCTACAGCAAATGGGGGCTACAACAACTCACAACCAAGCCTGCAGGTGTTAAAAATAAAAATCTAAATAATCATCAAAAGGGTCAAAGATATTTTTTCTAGGGGCCAACTGATAAAACCATTTTGAAAATACCATGGCTTTCTGATAAACCAGTTTGGGTCCCTCAGTGGCCCCTATCTAGAGAAAAATTACAAGCGGCCCACCTATTAATCCAAGAACAACTAGAAGCAGGACACATAGAGCCTTCCACCTCTCCCTGGATTTCCCCCCCCATATTTGTAATCAAGAAAAAAATCTGGAAAATGGAGATTGTTACATGACCTTAGAGAAATCAATAAAACCATGCAAATTATGGGCCCTACCCACCTGGACTTCCTAATCCTGTAGCTATTCCAAAAAATTTCCATCTTATAACTCTTGATATAAAGGATTGTTTCTTTTCCATTCCTCTACATCCTCTGGATGCCCCCAGGTTTGCTTTTTTTCCAGATCCTTCTATCAATAATAATAGCTTCCGGGGGATCCAAGATGGCCGGATTAGAGAAGCCGCAACTTTCAGGAAGAGCTCCGTGGAAAGAATCCAACAAAGCAGATAAATTGCCTTCATTATATATATATGGACTGAAAATACCGATATACTAGATGGTTTGATTACCAACTACCAGAGAGAGAAAGAGCCAAGCTGTCTACAGCGCGCTGGAGCCTGCGAGGCTCCTGCAAAACCGCCTGGGCGGTGCACAGGCCCTGCGAAACAAGGTCAGTGTGAGGAGACCGCGCTTCTGCTAAAACCCCAGCCAAACTCACTGCACACTAGCGTGAAACCGGCGATAAAAACCAAGAACCATCAGCGATAACAGCCGGCGGGGATTGGGTGCTGGGGATAGCCACGGGAGAACACAGGTCCTCACACCCAGTTCGAATCCATCACTCTGCCTGACGCGACCCTCGTTGAGGCTTCCCGGTGCGATCGGCAAGGATACTGGGAGAGTCTGGGAGTCTGCGGAGAGCTGCTGACTGGAAGGAGAGCGCCTCCATTCTTTGAAAAAACTGCAGGGGCTGGTCCTGAAGACAAAGGGAGGAGACGTGAGAGCGGACTGCTCCTTGACCACCCAGAGGGACTCTCCCAGCTTGGCCTCTCTTCCCCGCAAGACAACGCAAAATTGGGTGAGACTTAGTTGGTCAGCAGGGAAGGGCGTTTCTGAGGCTGGCACAGCGGCCACAGGGGGCTGCAACTGTGGGTGGGGCTTGGGGAGGAAGTGCCTTCTGTAAGATCCCTCATTCCCAGCGCCACTCATCTGCTGACACCAACACAGTCCCCCCAGGGCCACTCCTTCACTGAACCGTGCAGCCCGCTGGCCTAGGATGCAGCCTTGAATTTCACTGACAGGCATCACAGACTTGTGATCCAATAGCATTTGGTTTGAACTGGAAAGGAAAAAAAGAGGAGGGCTTCCCCAGGGCCCGTTTTGTCCTGAGACTTGGGGTTGATTTTTTTTTTTTTTTTTTTTTTTTTTTTATTTCCCTTTCTTTTATATTGGTCTGCTTGACATGACTTTCTGGATTGCAGGGAGGGAGTTTTTTTTTTTTTGTTGCTGTTTGTTGTTGTTGTTGGTTGTTTGAATGTTTGTTTGTTTATTTTTCTTTTTCTGGCTTTGTTTTGTTCTGCTTTTTTTTTTTTTTTTTTTCCTTCCGCATTGATTGTTAGTGTGTTTATCTGCTTCGCTCCTTTTTTCTTTCATTCTTTTACTGCCTTCTCACCCTTGTATCTTTTTCCTCCTTCATCTTTCATGTTTTGCATCCTGCCAGTGCATACTAAAACAGAGCCAAAAAACAAGTTATATGCAAAACTTGGGATTTCTAGAACCGGCGCAATTGAACTGGGTAGCAAAGTGGTGTTATATATAGTTTACTCTCTTATTTCCTTGATTCTCTCTCTCCTCTCTCTTACACCAATTCCTACTCTTTATCATTTTTTTTTTCTTTTCCAACTTACTATATATATATTAAATTGTATCTTTTTACCTAATAGTCAACCCCCATTCTCTTTCTTCCATCGTCTACTGATACTAAACCACTTCCACTAAACCATTTCAGATAGATATCTCTTTTCATACTTTCCAAGAAAGAACAATTCAAGACACTTCCTTCTTCCTAAACATAACACCTCTGTATCCAATACTTGAAGCTATAAAATCCTATCAGAAACGTACAGAGTAAATTGGAAATAATATCTTGGATAACAAAATCTGTACATTTGTGACCAAACTTGGATTTTCTGAATAGAAAGTGTTAGGTTTAAAAGTATAAGGGAATTATAAGGTGATCTGATAGCATTGTACTACAGAACAACATAAGGCTTTAAGGGTAAAAATCGGAAACAGTCAAGGTCCCACAGTACAGGAAGAATAGATACACAAGCAACATGAAAAAACAAGGAAAGAAAATGACACAAACAAATCAAGATACCTCATCGGCAGATGTCATGGGGCAAGCACAGTTTTGGTCAAATCGCAGAGATGGAATTTAGAAATTACGATATGTGCCAAATGTTTATGGAACTTAAAAACTGAACTAAAAAATGAGATGAGGGAGCAGGTACAGGAGGCAAAAGATCATTTTTGACAAAGAACTCCAAAAACAAATAGGAAGTAAAAGATTACTTCAATAGGGAAATAGAAGGCTCTAAAGAGAATCCAAACAGAAATTCCAGAAAATGAAAGAAGCCAATAAACCAAAATAAAAGCTCAATTGAAAACATCTCCAACAGAATAACCGATCTGGAAGATAGAACCTCAGACAATGAAGACAAAAATATATGTCTTAGAGAAGAATTTAAACCATACAGCAAAACTTGTTAATAATCATGAACATAACATCCAGGAATTATGGGACAGCATAAAAAGACCAAACTTAAGAGTGATTGGCGTAGAGGAAGGGGGCAGAGTTTCAAGCCAAAGGAATGAGTAATCTATTAATAAATAATTACAGAAAATTTTCTCCCAAGTTTGAGGAATGAAATGGAAAACCAAGTTCAAGAGGCATACCGAACACCAAACAAACAAAAATCTCAACAGATCCACACCTAGACACATTTATAAAACTGAAAATGCCCAATACACTGAGCAAGGAGAGAATACTAAAAAGCCACAAGAGAAAGGAAGCAAATTACATATAGGGGGAAAACCAATCAGATTATGTTCAGATTTTTCAACCCCGACCTTAAAAGCAAGAAGTCCTGGAATGAGCATATTTCAAGCTCTGAAAGAAAAGGGAATGTCAACCAAGAATACTTATATCCAGCAAAATTGAGCTTTAGATTCGAAGATGAAAATAAAACCTTCCACGACAAGCAAAGTTAAAAGATTTCACAACTCGAAAGCCAGCACTTCTGAACATCCTGGTGCAATACATTTTTTCATGAAGAAGACGAGTAGAATGATGATAACGAAAAATCAACAAAGGGAGAATATTACACTAACAGGAAATACCAACCAGAAGAGAAACCCAAATCAAGCTAAAGACCATAAGTCAAATAAAAATGGATGGGAAATAAACAATCACATCTCAATAATAACCCCTGAAAATGTGTAATCCCTAAACCCGCCAAAGGGAGTTCATTAAATTAAAGGACATACCAACAGAAGAGAAACCAAATAAGCTAAAGACCATAAGTCAATAAAAATGGCATGGAATAAAAATCCACATCTCAATATAAACCTGAATGTTACTGGTAACTCGCCATTCAAACGACACAGAATATCAGAATGGATTAAAAGAAAATGACCCAGACCATTTGCTGTCTCCAAGAAACACACCTCATAGAAAAAGACATCAACAGACTGAAAGTGAAATCTGGGAAAAAGTCTATCACTCACATGGCCGGCGGAAGCAAGCAGGGGTTTCCATTCTCATATCAAATAAGGTATGACTTCAAACCAAAAATATAATCAAGAGGGACAAAGATGGATATTTCTTATTACTTAAGGGAACCATCCATCAACAGGATATAACAATCATAAATCTGTATGCCCCAAATAATGGAGCACCTACATTCATCAAACAAACGCTTCTTACGTTCAAGAGTAAAATAGACCACAACACAGTTATTCTAGGGGACTTCAACACACCTCTCTCACCAATGGATAGATCATCCAAACAAAAGCTAAACAAAGAACTTTAAAGCCATCCTCAAAACAATTAACAATTTAGACCTAACGGACATATATAGAATATTTCATCCCTCAGTAAATGAATACACATTTTTCTCAGCAGCACATGGCTCCTTCTCCAAAATAGACCATCATATTATGTCACACCAGGCAACTCCTCAGCAAACTATAAAAAAAATAGAGATACTACCCTGCCATGCTATCGGACCATAAAGGGATGAAATTGGGAAATCAACGACAAAACAAGGAATAAAGAAAAAACTACTCCATCAACTGGAAGCTAAACAACATGCTACTGAATGAACAAGGGGTTGAAAGAAGACATCAAAGAGGGAGATCAAAAAAATTCACTAGAGGTAATGAGAACACCAAGGATACATCATATAGAAATCTCTGGGACACTATGAAGGCAGTAGTAAGGAGGCAAATTCATTGCACTGAGTTCATTCCTTAAGGAGAAAAAAAACCAACAAATAAATGACTTAACATTCACACCTCAAAGCATTAGAAAAATAGAAGAACAGACCAACACCAAGAGCATAGAAGACAGGAAATAATTAAAATCAGAGCAGAAATTTAATGAAATTGAGACTAAGGAAACCATTCAACAGAATTGACAAAACTAAAAGAAAAACACAAACACAATTGGTTCTTTGAAAAAATAAACAAAATTGACAGACCCTTAGCAATAGCTAACGAAAAGAAAGAAGAGGAAAAAACTCAAATTACTAACATTCGTGATGAAAAAGGGAATATCACAACAAATCACCTCAGATATACAGAATTATAATTAGAAATTACCTTTGAAAACTTGTACTCTAATAAAATAGAAAATACTGAATGCATTGACAGATTTCTAGAGTCATATGATTTGCCTAAACTGGATGTGGAGGCTATACATAATTTAAATAGATCAATTTACAAGCGAAGAAAATAGAAGAATGTCATCAAAAAGCTACCAACAAGGAAAAGTCCTGGACCTGATGGGTTATACAGCCGAGTTCTATAAGACTTTATCAAAGAAGAACTAATACCAATGCTCTTCAAACTATTTACAAGAAATAGAAAAAAGAGGGAGCTCTTCCAGACTCTTTCTACGAGGCCAGTATTACATTAATTCCAAAGCCAGCCAGCAAAGACACATCCAAAAAAGAAAACTTCAGGCCCATATCTTTAAATGAACATATCGAGATGCAAAAATCCTCAACAAAATCCTGGCAAATCGGATACAAAAACATATCAAAAAGATAGTGCACCCCACGATCAAGTTGGTTTATCCAGGGATGCAAGGCTGGTTCATATTCGGAAAATCAATAAACATAATACATCACATCAATAGACTTAAAGACAAAAATCGATATGATCATCTCAATTGACGCAGAAAAAGCATTTGAACAAAATACAACACCCCTTTATGTTCAAAAAACACTAGAAAAACTAGGAATATCATGGAACATAATCTTAACATAATAAAAGCTATTTATGCAAGGCCCCCCCGAGCTAAACATTATCTTAAATGGAGAAAAATTGAAAGCATTTCCCTCTAAAAACTGGAACAAGACAGGGATGTCCCCTTTCACCACTGCTTATTTAAACATAGTACTGGAAACTCTGCTCGAGCAGAGCAATTAGACATGACGAAAGAAATTAAAGGGATCAAGATAGGGAAAGAAGAGCTCAAATTAGCACTATTTGCTGATGACATGATATCTACCTAGAAGACCCAAAAAACTCTACCAGAAAACTTTTACAACTAGTAAACGAATTTGGCAAAAGTTGCAGGATACAAAATCAATTCACATAAAGTCAAAGGCATTTAGTGTACATCAGCGAACAAAAGACTCTGAAGGGAAATGATGAAAAAATAACCGCCATTTGCAATAGCATCAAAAAAAATAAAATACCTGGGAATCAACCTAACGAAAGAGGTGAAAGACCCTGTATAACGAAAATTATAGAACACTAAAAGAAAGAAATTATAGATGAACTCAGAAGATGGAAAGGACCTACCTTGCTCTTGGTATAGGTAGAATTAATATTGTCAAAATGTTCCATACTACCAAAAGCATTATACAGATTTAATGCAATTCCTATCAAAATGTCCCAATGTCATTCTTCAAAGATATAGAAATAGCAGTCATGAAATTCATCCTGGAAAAATAAGAGACCCAGAATAGCCAAAGCAATCCTGAGCAAGAAAAGTGAAGCAGGGGGCATCACCATACCAGACTTTAAATTATACTATAGAGCAATAGTAACAAAAACAGCATGGTATTGGCACCCAAAACAGACTGGTGGACCAATGGTACAGAATTGAGGATACAGAGACTAATACATTTAATTACAGCTATCTTATATTAGACAAAGGTGCCCAAAATGTACAGTGGAGAAAGGGATAGCCTCTTTCAACAAATGGTGCTGGGAAAACTATGGAAATCCATCAAATACCCAAACCTTATGTGCCTCCATTATATGGAGGATCTTTTGCTTGCTCCCCCTAATCAAGAAGTCTTATTTACCATATTCAGTGATATGTCAGAAAATTTAAAACGGTATGGACTAAACATTGATGAAGAAAAGGTTCAAACTAGATCTCCCATATTATCTTTAGGATTCAAAATTATGGATACTTTTATTAGGCCTCAAAAATTTTAATAAATAAAGAACATTTGACCACCCTCAATGATTTTCAAAAACTGCTGGGAGACATTAATTGGCTTCACCCTACACTAAGCCTCACTACTGGACAATTAAAACCCTTATTTGATATCCTTCGTGGGAACCCTGATCCATCTTCACCGTGAACATTGACTCCTGATGCTAGGGAAGCTTTAAAGTTGGTAGAAAAGGCCATTGAAGGATCCAATTGTGATAGAATTGATTTTGCTCAACCGCTGATATTGATTATTATTTCTTCACAATATACACCCACAGGAGTATTTTGGCAACAGGGACCTTTATTATGGATACATTTGCCTGTCTCTCCTAAAAGTACAATTGAGTCTTATACCTCCATGGTGGCTAAACTTATTCTTCAAGGACTTAAGACTTCTACTAAAATATTTGGCATTCACCCCACCCACTACTATTATTAGTCCCTATTCATTGTCACAGGTTGAATATTTGTGCTTCAATGATAATGATTGGGCTATAGCTAGATGCTCTACTTCTGCAAATTTTGATAACCATCTTCCTAAGTCTCCTATACTATCTTTTTGTATCAATCATCCCCATTTTATTTCCACAGGTAATAAAAAATCAACCTATTCCTAAGGCATTAAATGTATTTACAGATGGGTCCTCTAATGGTACTTCTGCAGTAGTCACCCAAAAAGAAAATATGATTCATATTACTGGTCAAAAATCAGCCCAATTAGTTGAACTTGAAGCTATTATAATAGCTCTAGACAGTTTTAAAGAACAGCCTATAAATATTTTTTTCAGACAGCCACTATATTGTACATGCTGTCCCTAAATTGGAGCTAGCAGGCTCAATAGCACCACATACTCCAGCCTTTAAATTGTTTTTTTTCAAATTCAAAATCTCCTATGGGAATGAAAAGAACCTTTATTTATTGGACATATCAGAGCTCATACTAATTTTCCTGGTCCTCTCCATGAAGGTAATCAAAAGGCAGATGCCCTCACTCAAACGATCTTTATATTTTCAGCAGTCCAACAAGCTACCTTGTTCCGTTCCCAATTTCATGTTAATAGTACTACTTTACAGCAAAAGTTTAAAAATCACAAAGAGCAAGCTCAAACAATTGTAAAGGATTGTCAATCTTGTGTGACACATTTGTCCAATCCACATTATGGGGTTAACCCAAAAGGATTAATGCCCAATCATTTGTGGCAGATGGATGTCACTCATGAGCCAAGTTTTGGAAAGTTGTGATTTATTCATGTGACCATAGATACATGCTCAGGCATGATTTTTGCTTCCTTACATTCTGGAGAAAAAGTTAAAGATGTTACATCTCATTGTCTGCAAGCTTTTGCTGCATTGGGCATCCCCAAAATGCTTAAAACAGATAATGGCCCTGCATATACGTCCTCATCTTTCAAACAGTTTTGCGCAAAATTCAATATATCCCATAAAACAGGTATCCCATACAATCCTCAAGGTCAAGGCATAATTGAACGAGCTAATTGCACACTAAAAATAATGCTATTAAAGCAAAAAGATAGAAATTGGATGGTTGTTAGTCATAACACACAGTCGATCCTGAAGGGCTCGATTGGACAGCTGGTTAGCCAATGACGGGTAAGATCCCCAGAGGGGGACAACCTAAGACAGGCACAGTCGATCTCAATGAGGTAGTCACACATCCACAGGACAGTCTCATGTGGCCGACATATCAATCTAAGACAGGAGTCAAGGGCACAGCCTTGATTATCCGATGACGGGTAAGAATGTTGGTTGCGCATGGACGTCCTAGAGCATCCACTCTTTTAAAACAAAAGGGGAGAAATGTAAGAGCCCTAATTGAGAAGATAGCTAAGATGGTGGTTAGCTGTGAATCACTTTTGACTAGAGCGTCCAGGTCAAGCTGGCCCACCTTTGACCACCTGCCAGCCCTGCATAGTCCAGCCTTGAGTTTTACTTCAAATCTCTCCTGCTGCAAGGATGGACACCTGCCATTTCACAAACTGACCTAGCCCCCAGTGAACACTCAGTATGTGCCTTCTGCCTTCTGCAATTTGAGAATGAGTTGCCTGTGGTCAAGGAGAACTGACAACAGGCAACACACCCTGCCCACCACTGGGCATTGCCCTTGGTACACTCCCTGATACTTTTCCAGGAAATCATCCCTAGCCTGAAGTGAACTTCCCAAGTACAGTTCATTGCCCATGGGCACACAGAATACCCCTTACCAAGCACCTCTGATGCCTGTAATTTATCCTGGAAACATCAGACAGTAGACTAAACTTTTGTGTGGAACTTGGCCTCCCCTCCCCCTGCTCTAACCTTATTCAGCCACCAACAAAGAGTTCATATTATATTCAGGATACATGAGAATGAGGATGTTTTTCCCCACCACTTAACAAGCCAACCATGGGAGTGGAGAGAGAGGCCCTCATAGGGACCATACTTCTTACCTGCCCTTGAGGACAGCTCATTGTTGTCCAATCTCATGCCATATAAAATGTCATTTACCACTGTATCTTGGGCCTTAAAAGACCATGGGAGTAGAGAAGACAATGGTTTTGGGTGGTCAGAAGGGCAACTGAATATCTGTATAAAAAGAAAAAAAATGTTCACTGATTAGGGTAGGGCAATATTTGTGGCAAATAGAAGGAAGGTGCTAGACTTGAATATTATATCAAAATCCTGTTTCTATTACAGGGTGGTCACTGTGGTTTGGTTTCCTGTGTTAAAGGAAATGAGATAGATTTTTGTATACACATGGTATGCAGTTATCCACCATGGGGAAGTGTGGTGATGCTTTCCAGCATGATTAGTTTAAACTGGGTAGCAGAAACACCTTAAAATGACTGTCTGGACTTTCCGACTGAAAGACTAGAAATTTTTGCAGATTAACTTTGTTTTTCTTTTCTTTTTTTGTCATTTTTTATTGTATGTTGTCTTATTCTTGGTGTACTGTTTTTTGAGTACCCAAGACACAACTGTTACATAGGTTTTATTTTACCTGTATTTTTGAGTGTCTAATTCATGAGTCCATCTGGGCACAGGAGCAAGGCTGTCATACAGACTGGATGGGAGCTCTGGGTGTTCATGGGTGTCATGGCTGCCACTCTATGAGTTTGAAGAGCAGAGAAGAAGGAAGGTTGTTTTCATCTGAAGCAGTGGTGTGAACTTAGTGATAAGGAAAATGGTTTACTGGGTAGAACTGTGATGGATTGAGTTTGGGTGGGAAGGGATGGTTCTGCAACATCCTGCCATGAGAACAAAAGGTCTCAGAGAATGGGTTGGCTTGTCGCACACACCTTCCCAGCTCATGGACTGAGGGTGTTAGATAAAAGCCTACAACACCATGTGGATGTGTCCACAGGATGCCTTGATGAGAGAGCCGATGATCACAGTGACACTCCTGTCCCCCATTACAATAAAAACCCTGTGATTTCACAGCAAATTATGCTTTGAAATCACAGTGCTTCTCCAAGGAGGGGACAGAGCTCAGCATACAGATTCTCTTAATAAGTCTGGCCAGTTTGAGTCAGAGGTGATAGAAAAGAAGCAGTATGATGTTTGTGTCACACAAGCACCCTCATAGCTAGGAGAGTAAAGCCAACACTCCAGAACAAAATCTCTCCATCTTAAACACCTCTGCAAAGAAAAAATGGAATTTTTATATGACTGCTGTTGCATTAGCTGCTCAACATAAACTGATTTCTCCAGTCTTCCCAGAATTTGTGTTTCTTCAGTGTTCCAATTTTTTCTGTTTTCTTCTTCCTCATCTTCTTTGCTGCCTTCTCTCATTCATCCATTCTCTCTTCAATTTTTCTTCTCTCTTTTTTTTTACCCACCTTTCTTTTCTGTTTTGTTTGTTTGCTTGGCTTTTTTCCCCTCTTCCATGCAATTTAGTACACTATCTTCAAAGCTTAATATTTTCATTCTATCCTGATTTTATGGTTTGGAAGTGGTATCCCCCAAGAGCTTGTGTGTGAGACCATGCAAAAAAGTTCCGAGGTAAAAATTATTAAAATATTAGAAATGTAACCTAATTAGAACATTAATCCAGTGACATAGATTAGCTTGGTATTAACTATAAATATATTGGCTGTGGCTGAAAGAAGTAGTTCACTATAGGTGTGCTGTTGAAGTTTATATTTTGTCCCTAGTGAAAATAGAATCTCTCTCTCTCTTTCTCTCTCTCTCTCTCCCCCCTTGACTCTGAGTCAGCAGCTCTGCAAAGGTGCACACCACTGGAAGTTGGTTGAGTGTGTGGTTAGGGTTAAAATTTGACAAGGTGATTGCAACATGCACAGTGAAATGTCAAAACTTTGGAAAGGCAAAGCCATTTGAAGAGGAAGAACCTAGTCGGAGAACTGCCTTCATTGAAGATACCTCACCATGGGTGTGTGGACATTGTGAATGAGCCAGGACCCGCAGCATTGAGGACATGGCCCAGTTGGACAATGCCTGGTGCCCCACTTTTCACTGAAGTAAGCCACCTTCTCAGGTTCCTGCTCCTCCTCTGCCTCTGCTTTCTTCTTTGTTTCTTCTAAGAGCTCTCACTGTGCTGCTCTTTTCAGTTTTTTTTGCCTCCATTCCTGTGGCATGTAGAGCATGAGGGCTGTATACTGGCCTAAGCTAACAGTGCCCTGTGTGAGACAGCCATGCTGTAATGGGGCTGAGCAGCAGTGACCTGGGGAAAAAAATGGAGAGGAAGCAATGGGTTGGAAGTGTGGATCATTTTCAGGGACTGGATGACAGGCTTAGGATAGATGGGTGGACGCTGATCCTTAGTGAGAGGGGCAGGACAGGAAAAAGCAGCCCTTAAGCATATCATAACTCAGAAGGCCTGTGAGGTGATAAAGGAGCATCAAGGCACTTTCTTCTGTGTATTTTACAGAACAAATTTGGGGAGTTTCATCGTTCTCATGATTAAAATAGTGTTTCTTCCAAGATACAGATGTGAGAAAAGCTTACCACTCACTATATTTTAAAGCAAATAGATACAATTTTAACAGAAAAAAAATCAATGTTTTGAATTTGTAATTATTTTGAAAATTTCACTTACAGTTTTTAATGTTTTAACAATGAAAATTTGGGGCTGAGATTGTGGCTCAGTGGGAGAGTGCATGCTTCACAAGTGTGAATCACTGGGTTGATTATCAGCACCCTATATAAATAAGTGAATATAATAAAATCCATCAACAACTAAAAAAATTTTTAAAGATTTTTTTTAAATGAAAATTTGGACTCTAGATCTTGGTGGGCTGTCAGTGGGGGCGCTTATTCTGCACTTTCCTGTCCTCTGGTCTCTTGCTCCTTATTTGCCCTCTGTTGTTGCCACACCCTGTTTTGAAGACAGGACTGCCCCCAGCAAGCAGGCTGGTATCCATGAAGAGCCAGGGGAGCACAGCTCTACCCCAACTGAGGTTCTGTGAAGCCTTAGTCTATGATTGGTCAAGTTGACATTGTGATCGCATAGAACTTCCTATGGAGAAAGCGCTCCTGCAGACAGACATTCCCACAGTTCTTCCTCTGGCTTTTGTGGAAAAAGAGCTCCATGTTTTGATTTGACTGCAAAAACGTCCATAGGTGTAGGAGCTGATGTCCCAGATGAAGATTAGAGAGGAAATGTTCTTGTTGTGTTATCTAATTTTGGCAAAAATAAAAGTTTGAAGTAAAAAAGGATGATTGAATAGCATCTCCCATTTTTGAATGCATGTTTTTTCAGATATTGAAGATGTTCAAATGTTGACCAACACCAAAAGGGGGCCAGGATGTTGTGGTTCTGCTGGACAGAATTCAAATTTGGTCAAGAATATAAATGAAAATGTTACTTTTCTCTTAAAAAATAAAGACTTTCTGCTTTAAGTGTGTCAGTATTTTGCACACCTGTAAGCTTTAGCTTGTAAAAATTTGTTTTCTTGTGATAAAGGAGTTTTTCTGTTCGTGTCACATGGAAACTTTTGTGGATTTTTTTGTAGCTTATGGTTGTGTGTAAACCTGCTTCATAGTAATCTAATTGATATTTATGAAAAATCAAATATACATAAATTTCAGATTTAAAAATTCAATAAATGTATTCCTTTAACTTATTTTGCTTTAATTGCTTCATAATCATCATGTTTCTTCTTCAGTAAACTTGAATTCTTCCATAGATAGAAATTATTTCACAAGCTTAAACAAAATATCAGAAAGAAAGGTTAAAGCTACTCCTTGTTATCATTTCATTTGCATACATTTTAATTTTTATTTTTCTAATATTAAAGGTGTATGTAAAGGTTGGAAGAAAATTCTCAATCTTCAGGTAGGTACACTATACTATGTGTTGACTGAGTAGAGGTTTATAAAATGGGCGTGGGATGACTGGATTCATGTTTGTAAAGTGAAATATTACTTGAGAATTTACTGTGGAGAGTTGCACTGAGTGAAGCCACACCCCTAACTCCTGACCCCCAAGAAGATGCCCAACCACTTTGCAGGCTTGGGCTAGTCCTAGCTTGGATAACATGGAGGAATGACTTCAGGAGTAGACAGACATACTGGGGTTGGGTTTCACTCATATGTTCTTTCAAATCTTACCCCTTTTACCTTTTATGGATCAAACAGTCCAAGAAACAGCGTTCCCCCTAATAAAAACCACTTCCGAATGTGCTTTGCTCTCTCTCTGAGACTCTCCTGACCTTCTCTTGCTCTCCCTTTTGGGGAGTTTGAGCCTGGGAATCAGGGAAAGCCATCCTGCAGTATAAAGGTATCTGTTTCTATGTGTGTGATATTTTGTGTCACACGAGTAATTTTCGTTTATCTGCTCACTTTGGATGTGGACAGCGTTGGCGCCTAAACAAGGAAAACTCTGTGAATTTGGCAGCTTGATTGGGCTAAGCATGCTTAAGAAATTCAGAATAAGGTGATTTGGGTACAGATATTGGAGAGCATGGGACATCAATCACTTCATGGGTCATTCTAAGTCTTGAGACAAGAGATATATTTAATGATTCTGGAGACTTTAATCAACCACATAGGAAAACAGATCAAAAGAGCCCAGCTGGCTCAGTTTCTGAAAACTCTTAATGATATATGTCCATGGTTTTGTGAGGAAGATTCCCCAAGTTAGCAAACTTGGGAGAGACTAGGCAGAAAAGACTTTTTAAAGGTTGCCTTTCTGCTAAACTATATAGGAGTACAATAGGAAATATTCAAAATGTGTGGACTGACCTAAAAATGTGTCTCTGCACTGACCAAGATGAGGAGAATTGCTGGAGGGCTTACAAAAGGCAATTAGGAGTTTAGAAGAAGATTTTAAAAAAACTTATCTCAGCCCCCAGGTGTTTTCCTCTATCTGCAGGAGGATTAGGGCAGAGTCAAGTCACTCCTGGTCTTTATCCCATAAACCTCAGACAGAATGCCTCAGGGCAAAACCTAATACTACTCATATTACATCCGATCTGGAAAGAGACAATGATTCACAAGTGCACCAGCAAAACTCAGTAGTAGGGGCATGTGGTAGAGAGGAAACCAACCAAGCACACCCTCAAAACTTGTTGGTAAGGGCAAGTGCTAGACAGGAAACCAGACCAGATGGAGCTTCTGTTGGGGACATCCATGATGGAAAGAGGAGATTGTATGTAGAAATTCTGATGAGGCTGAGCTGCTAGATTTTGAAAATTCCCAATCCAATTGTAAAAGTGAATTAGAAGAGGGTTTTAATTATTTGCATTTGGCTGGCCCTATTTCCGCCATTTGGATTCCGCCACTCCCCTCTGGAAGAAGGAGGACTAGCTGCTCCAATATGGTGGTAGCCAAGCTTTCACTGCTCCAGCATGGCCTCCTGGGTGCACTGCAGGTAGGGGAAGACCTTACAGGTTTTCAGCTTTTTCCAATTTTTGAGCAAGTTAATGAGCAAAACCAGCACATTCGAGTTCACGCTGTAGTTCCTTTTAAAGCCCTGAAGAAGATGAAAAACACCAGCTCTATTTACTGGCCAATTCCCCATTTGTATAAAGTCTAATTGAAACTATATGTAAGGGACCTCTCCCTCTTTATAATTGGGTTGTGCTAGCCAAGTCTTGTTTTTTGGGGGCAATAGTTTTTATGGAGATCACATTGAACAGATCTGTGTACTAAACAAACTCAAACAAATCACAGGCATTGATTTGAAATCCCCTGGACTTGTTAACAGGAACTAAACCACATGTAGACCTAGAAGAGTAGCATATATATGATCTTCCAATTTATAATCAACTTGGTACATATGCTAAAATAGCCTGGAGAAAACTTCCAAGTAAAGTTGAAAGAAGTTTGGACTACAGCAATCGGATGGAGATACCATTTGGTTCCCACCACCGCCGCTATTGGAGAGGTGACCACATGGCATGAGGATGCTCTGGCAGGCTTTAAGAAAGTGGTCCTCCACCATTTTTAGCTTCACTTTCACCTTCACCACAGCCCAGAGACTGAAGGGGGATTGCCCCAGCCCTACCAAACGTAGGGGCATTGCAGTTTTTTTGGAAGAGGACTCACTGGCTCAAACATCACCAAGCCTAGCCCAAATCTAGCCCAGTTTGTCCACCATTATTATCAGTTCCAAATGCCTCTGGTTTGCTGAGAGCTTGGGAATATGACCAGCCATGGGAATGACTTTGACTCCTGAAATGAAACTGCAGTTCATGTCTACTAAAGACCCACTGCCATAAAGTACAATGGGTTTTGTGCTGGGATGAAAAAAAAAAAATTCAGGTATTACCAGGTGTTATTGATTCAAATTTTGAAAGAGAGATAAAAATTAAAAATCATAATTCAAACAGGTTGCGTTATCCAGCTTTCTCCAAGGGATGTATTAACAGAATTAATATTCTTGCCTTGTCATTCCGCAAATGGCCCAGGTGAAATTCATAGTTCCAGAACCCTGGACAGGGCATATTGGGCTCCATTGGTTGGACAGGAGCGCCCTCTATTGGATCGTAATATCAGTGACAAAAATCTTAGAGGTGTATTAGATTCTGGTGCAGAAGCCGGGCGTGGTGGTGCATGCCTGTAATCACTTTGTGAAGGCTGAGGCAGGAGGATCGCGAGTTCAAAGCCAGCTTCAGCAATGGTGAGACACTTAGCAACTCAGTGAGACCCTGTCTCTAAATAAAATACTAAAAAGGTCTGGGGATGTGACGCAGTGGTCAAGTGCCCCTGAGTTCAATCCCCAGTACCACACACACACACACACACACACACACACACACACACACACACACAAAGATTCAGGCACAGATAAATCAGTAATATTTAGCAGGTACTGGCCAAGGAAATGGCCTTTACATGTTGCGCCTTCCAGCTTAGAAAGAATTGGACAGATCTCTGAACCTGCACAGAGTGCTAAGTATCTTTGGTAAGAGAACAAAGAAGGTAGCTCTGGTATTTTTAAGCCTTATGTTCTAGACACTCTATCAGTAAATTTATGGGGTTAAGATATTTTAAGAAGCCTAGGTTTCTTATTAATAACACCAAACTCCATTGTGTCATCTCAGGGACTTAATCAAGAATCTATTTATCCTAGAGAATTGAAGGGAATTTACAGAAAAAGGTATTTACCTATAAGTCCTTCCAGGAAATTCTAGTTAATTCACCCAGTCAAAATTTTGTGTAGTGGCACTGACTTCCTTCCCGACCCAAAGAACAGCAGAAAAGATCAAGTGCCTTACAGAAGAGCCAATTTGGGTTTCAGTGGCCACTAACAGGGGAGAAACATAAAACAGCTAGTATGTTAGTCCAGGAACAACTTCAGGCAGTCCATAGAGAACCGACAATAAGTCCGTAGACTCACCCTATTATTTTAATCAAGAAAAAGTCTGGGAAGTGGAGGTTACTGCATGATCTCAGGGGAATTAGTCGTGTTATTGAGCCAATGGGATCTTTAAAACCAGGGCTTGCTTCTCCTAGAGACTTTCCTTTAGATTACCACTTAAAGGTGATTGATTTAAAGCATTGTTTTTTCACCATACTTTTACACACAGATGACTGTAAATTATTTTGCCTTTAGTGTTCCAGTAGTGAACTTTAAAGAACCAGTTAAGAGATATTGCTGGAAGTTGTTACCTCAGTGTATGAATAATAGTCCAACTCTTTGTCAGAATTTTGTGGAACAGGCTATTACGCCTGTGAAGGAGGAATTTCTTGATGCATATATTGTTCATTTTTTGGATGATATACTTTTAGCTCATGCTAGTCCAGATGTACTCCTGAAAGTCTTTGTTTAGTTGGAAAATTCAGTTATTACAATAAGTTTGTGCATTGTGCCTGAAAATGTGCAAAAGGCACCTCTTTTCTATAACTAGGTCAAATAATAGAAAGATGTACAATTTGTCCTGAAAACATACAAATAAGAGTCAAAGGATTGCACACCCTTCATGATTTTCAAAAATTATTAGGCGATATTAATTGGCTGAGACCACCTTTCAAACTAAGAACTGCAGATTAGAGTTGAAGATCTTACAGGGGGACTCTTCTCTGGCTTTGTCTTAGCAGCTTACAGCAGAAGAAAGAACAGCCTTAAGAAAGGTTGAATTTGCTATTAAGAATGCTCAGCTTTCTAGAATTAATCCACAAGGGTGTATATATTTATTAGTATTTCCAACTGCTCATGCTTCTACAGGAGCTATATGGTAATCATTGGAAGTTATTGAATGGCTTTATTTAGCTCATTGTCCTCAAACTTTGTTAACTCCCTTTCATGATTTTGTTGCTCAGTTGTTTTTTTTTTTAATTTTTTTATTCTAAGATGTTATAAATGACAGCAGAATGCATTCCATTTCATATTACACATATAGAGCACATTTTTACAAATCTTTGGTTTTATGCAAAGTATATTCACACCATTCGTGACTTCATACATGCACTTAGAGTAAGGATATCCATCTTATTCTACCATCTTTTTTTCTTCACCCTTTTGCCCCTCCCTTCCCCTCCCTCCCATTGGCCATTCTAGTGTTCCTCTAATCCTCTTATGCTCCCCATCCCAACCCGACTGTGAATTGGCCTCCTTATATCAGAGAAAACATTTGGCATTTGGCTTTTTGGGATTGGCTAACTTCACTTAGTATTATATTCTCTAACTCCATCCATTTACCTGCAAATACCATGATTTTATTCTCTCTTATTGCTGAGTAATACTCCATTGTGTGTATATACCACATTTTCTTTTATCCATTCATGTGCTGAAGGGCATCTAGGTTGGTTCCACAGTTTAGCTATTGTGAATTGTGCTGCTATAAACATTGATGTGGCTGTGTCCCTGTAGTATGCTGTTTTCAAGTCTTTTGGGTAAATACCAAGGAGTGGGATAGCTGGGACATAAGGTAATTCCATTCCAAGATTTCCAAGGTATCACCATACTGCTTTCCATATTGGCTGCACCATTTTGCAATCCCTTCAATAATGTATGAGTGTGCCTTTTTCTCCACATCCTCTCCAACATTTATTGTTGTTTGTGTTCTTAATAGCTGCCATTCTGACAGGTGTGAGATGAAATCTTAGAGTGGTTTTGATTTTCATTTCTCTAATTGCCAGAGAGGTTGAGCATTTTTTATGTATTTATTGGTTGATTGTATATCTTCTTCTGAGAAGTGTCTGTTCAGTTCCTTGGTCCATTTATTGATTGGGTTATTTTTTTTTTTTTTGGTGTTAAGATTTTTGAGTTCTTTATATATTCTAGAAATTAGTGCTCTATTTGACGTGCATGTGGTAAAAATTTGTTCCCAATTGGTAGGCTCTCTGTTCACCTCACTGATTGTTTCTTTTGCTGAGAAGCTTTGTAATTTGAGTCTATCCCATTTAATGATTCTTAGTATTAATTCTTATTCTACAGGATTCTTATTAAGGAACTTGGGGCCTAATCCAACATGTTGGAGATTAGAGCTTACTTTTTCTTCTATTAGGTGTAGTGTCTCTGGTCTAATTCCTAGATCCTTGATCCACTTTGAGTTGAATTTTGTGCATGGTGAGAGATAGAGGTTTAATTACATTTTATTGCATATGGATTTCCAGTTTTCACAGTACCATTTGTTGAAGAGGCTATCTTTTCTCCAATGTACATTTTTGGCACCTTTGTCTAATATAAGATAACTGAATTTAACTGAATTTATATGTGTTAGTCTCTGTGTCCTCTATTCTGTACCATTGGTCTACCAGCCTATTTTGGTGCCAATACCATGCTGTTTTTGTTACTATTGCTCTGTAGTATAATTTAATGTCTGGTAGAGTGGTGCCACCTGCTTCACTCCTCTTACTAAGGATTGCTTTAGCTATTCTGGGTCTATTATTTTTCCAGATGAATTTCATGACTGCTTTCTGTATTTTTATGAGGAATGTCATTGGGATTTTGATTGGCATTGCATTAAATCTGTATATTGCTTTTGGTAGTATGGTCGTTTTGACAATATTAGTTCTGCCTATCCATGAACAGGGTAGATCTTTCCATCTTCTAAGGTCTTCCATAATTTCTTTCTTTAGTGTTCTGTAGTTTTCACTATACAGGTCTTTCATGTCTTTGGTTAAGTTGATTCCCAAGGATTTTATTTTTTTTAATGCTATTGTAAACGGGTAGTTTTTCTCATTTCCCTTTCAGAGGATTTGTCACTGACATATAGAAATGCCTTAGATTTATGGGTGTTGATTTTGTATCCTGCTACTTTGGTGAATTCACTCATGAGTTCTAGAAGTTTTCTGGTTGAATTTTTTGAGTCTTCTAGGTATAAAATTATATCATCAGCAAATAATGATAATTTGAGTTCTACTTTACCTACCTGTATCCCTTTAATTTCTTTCATCTGTCTTATTTCTCTGGCCAGCATTTCAATTACTATGTTGAATAGAAGTGGTGAAAGAGGGCAGTCCTGTCTTGTTCCAGATTTAGAGGGAATGATTTCAATTTTTCTTCATTTAGAATAATGTTGGCCTGGGGTTTAGTATATATAGCTTTTACAATGTTGGGATATGTTCTTGTTATCCCTAGTTTTTCTAGTGTTTTGAGCATGAAGTGGTGCTGTATTTTGTCAAATGCTTTTTCTGCATCTATGGAGATAATCATATGATTCTTTGAGTCTATTGACGTGATGAATTACATTTATTGTTTTCCGTATGTTGAACCATCCTTGCATCCCTGGAATGAACCCCACTTGATCGTGGTGTATTATACTTTTGATATGTTTTTGTATTTGTCTTGCTAGAATTTTATTGAGAATTTTTGCATCTATGTTTATTAAAGATATGGGTCTGAAGTTTTCTTTTTTGGATGTGTCTTTGCCTGGTTTGGGGATCAGGGTGATGTTGGCCTCATACAATGAGTTTGGAAGTACTCCCTCTTTTTCTATTTCCTGAAATAAATTGAAGAGTATTGGTATCAGTTTTTCTTTGAAGGTCTTGTAGAACTCAGCTGTGTATCCATCTGGTCCTGGGCTTTTCTTGGTTGGTAGGCTTGTGATGGCATCTTCTATTTCATCGCTTGAAATTGGTCTGTTCAAATTATGAATATCATCCTGCTTAAGTTTGGGCAGATCATACAACTCTAGAAATTTGTCGATGCCTTCAGTGTTTTGTATTTTGTCGAAGTACAAGTTTTCAAAATAATTTTGAATTATTTCCTGTATTTCTGTAGTCTTTGTTGTGATATTTCTTTTTTCATCACATATGTTAGTAATTTGAGTTATCTCTCGCCTTCTCTTTGTTATCCTGGATTAGGGTCTGTCAATTTTATTTATTTTTTCAAAGAACCAACTTTTTCTTTTGTCAATTTTTTCAATTGTTTCTTTGGTTTCAATTTCATTAATTTCAGCTCTGATTTTAATTATTTCCTGTCTTCTACCACTTTTGGTGTTGGATTGTTCTTCTTTTTCTGGAGCTTTGAGATGTAATTTTAAGTCATTTATTTGTTGACTTTTTCTTTTTTTTGAGGAATGAACTCAATGCAATGAACTTTTCTCTTAGAACTGCCTTCATAGTGTCCCAGAGATTTCGATATGTTGTGTTCGTGTTCTTATTCACCTCTAAGAATTTTTTAATCTCCTCTTTGATGTCATCTGCAACCCATTGTTCATTCAGTAGCATATTATTTAGTCTCCAGGTGTTGGAGTAGCTTTTATATCTTATTTTATCATTGATTTCTACTTTTATTCCATTATGGTCGGATAGAATGCAGTGTAGTATCTCAACTTTTTTGTATTTGCTCAGAGTTGTTTTGTGGCCTAGTATATGGTCTATTTTAGAGAAGGTTCCATGTGCTGCTGAGAAGAAAGTGTATTCACTTGTTGAAGGATGAAATATTCTATATAAGCCAGTTAAGTCTAAGTTGTTTATTGTATTTTTGAGTTCTATTTTGTTCAGCTTTTGTTTGAAAGATCTATCCATTGGTGAAAGGGGTGTGTTAAAGTCACCCAGAATTATTGTTTTGTGGTCAATTTGACTCTTAAACTTCAGGAGAGTTTGTTTGATGAACATAGATGCTCCATTGTTTGGGGCATATATATTTATAATTGTTAAGTCTTGTTGGTGTATGGTTCCCTTGAGCAGTATATAGTGTCCTTCTTTATCCCTTTTGATTGACTTTAGCTTGAAGTCTACTTTATTTGATATGAGGATGGAAACCCCTGCTTGTTTCCTCTGTTCATATGAGTGGTAGGATTTCTCCCAACCTTTTACCCTCAGCCTATGGATGTCTTTTTCTATGAGATGAGTCTCTTGGAGGCAGCATATTGTTGGGTTTGTTTTTTTGATCCAATCTGCTAGTTCGTGTCTTTTGATTGGTGAGTTTAGGCCATTAACATTCAGAGTTATTATTGAGATGTGTTTTGTATTCCCAGTTATTTTTATTCTGGTATTTACCTTTACATGGTTTCTCTTCTGATTTTTTTTTTTTTTTTTTTCCTTTAGTGTAATACCTCCCTCTGTTGATTTTCATCATTGTTTTTTTTTCTTTTCCTCTTCATGGAATATTTTGCCAAGGATGTTCTGTAGTGCTGGCTTTCTACTTGTAAATTCTCTTAACTTTTGTTTATCATGGAAGGGTTTTATTTTGTCCTCAAATCTAAAGCTTAATTTTTATGGGTATAAGATTCTTGGTTGGCATCCCTTTTCCTTCAGAGCTTGGAATATGTTGTTCTATAATCTCCTAGCTTTGAGTGTCTGAATTGAAAAATCTGCTGTGATACGAATTGGTCTCCCCCTATATGTGATCTGATTCCTCTCTTTTGCAGCCTTTAAAATTCTATCCTTGTTCTGTATGCTAGGCATTTTCATTATAATGTGTCTTGGTGTAGATCTGTTGTAATTTTGTACATTTGGTGTCCTATAGGCCTCTTGTATTTAGTTTTCCAATTCATTCTTCATGCTTGGAAAATTTTCTGATATTATCTCATTGAAGAGGTTGTGCATTTCTTTGGTTTGAAACTCTGTGCCTTCCTCTATCCCAATTATTCTTAGATTTGGTCTTTTGATGCTCTCCCATACTTCTTGTATGTTCTGTTCATGGTTTCTTACTATTTTCATTGTGTGGTCAACTTAATTTTCAAAATTATATACTTTGTCTTCATTGTCTGAGGTTCTTTCTTCCAGTTGATCTAGTCTGTTGGTGATGCCTTCAATTGTGTTTTTTATTTGGTTAATTGTTTCCTTCATTTCTAGGATTTCTGACTGTTTTTTTTTTTCCAGAGTTTCTATCTCTTTTTTGAAGTAATCTTTTACTACCTGCATTTGCTCTCTTATATTTTTGTTGTAGTGGTCAATCTTTGCCTGTATTTGCTCATTTAGGTTATTTTTTGATTCACAGATCATTTTAATTATGAACCTTCTGAACTCCTTCTTTGATATTTCTTTCAACTTCGCTGAGCATGGGTTCTGTTATTGTAGAATCCTGGTTTGTTTGGGGTATTTTCCTCCCCTGTTTTTTCATGATGTCTATTTGCTTAATTTTTTGCAGTGTAGATCTGAATTATTAGTTTCTTCCCTATATTCTTATAATACCCTTGCAGGTTGTCTGTGCCTCCCCTTTAGCGCTGGACTATCAGAATCTGTCACTCACCCCCAAAGTATGCTACCTGGGGCTGGGTTGACACTAGTTGGTATGGGTCTAACTGGTTAAATATGAGCTCCTGTGGTGGTCTGGTTCTAACTGCACTGGGGTGAAGGTCAGTGGGACTGCCCTGGGCCCGCCTGGGCTCAGGCAGATTTGGCAGGTCTGTCCTTGCTGTCTCCTACTCTGGGGTGGAAGTCGGTGGGACTGGGTGGAGACTGGGCCTGGTGGCACTATGAAGTAGGATGCCAGGATTGCCCTGGGCCCACCTGTACTCTAAGCAGAGTTGGTGGGTCTGTCCTTGGTGTCTCCTGCTCTGGGGCAGAGGTCTGTGGGGCTGGCTGGAGGCTGGTTGCACACCAGCGAGCATCAGCGGGACTGACCTGGGCTGGCCTTGCTCTGGTGAAGGTCCATAGGACTGCCCTGGGCCGGCCTGGGATCAGGCAGAGTTGGCAGTTCTGTCCTTGCTGTCTCCTGGGCTCAGTTGGTTCATAAAGGCAGAACAAGAGTTTCACAGCTGATTAGATCAGAACCCAATATTATGCATACCCTGAGGTAACAACTTCTAGCAATATCTCTTAACTGGTTCTTTAAAGTTCACTGCTGGAACACTAAAGGCAAATATTTTACAGTCATCTGTGTGTAAAAGTATGGTGAAAAAAACAGTGCTTTAATATACAGTGTCTTGTATATCTTGTATATCCCATTTTCTGCTCAACAGAATGATTGGCTTTTCAAAACTTCTAATACTTGGCAAGTAGCTTTTGCTAATTTTCCTGGTCAGATAGAAAGTCAATATCCTCATGATAAAATTTTCAATTGGCTTTAGTAACTACACTTATTTTTCCAAAAATTGTGCATGCTGTAGTACTAACAGTATTTACTGAAGGCTCAAGCTCAGGTAAAGCCGGTTTCTGTAGTCATGTTCATACAGAGGTGATACAAACACCATATGCTTTTGCAAAACTAGCAGAACTTCAAGGTCTTATCTGTGTTTTAAATTATTTTGCAGATGAGCACACTAATATTTATTCTGACAGATTATATGCAGTTGGAGTTACAAAAAATATTGAAACTTCATCTATTGAGTATACACATCACAAGAGTTATTCAACTTGTTTCATACTTTGCAGAAGACAATTCAATTGCATTAGCATTCACGTTTTATAGGCTATATAGGCCCACACTAATCTTCCAGGGTCTTTAACATCAGGTTATGATAAGATTGGTAAATTAGTTGCTGTTTGCCAGCAAATATCTTTGTATGACTGTGCACAAGCTTCGCATTTCTTGCATCATCAAAATTCTTTTTTGCATAAAATAATATTATTAGAGAGCAAGCTGGTCAGATTGTATGACAATGCCCCCAGTGTCTTGTATATCTTCCATCCTTGCCATTAGAGTAAATCCTTGTGGGTTATGACCAAATTATTTATGGCAGATGGGTGTAATATACATCTCTCAATTTGGCTAACAAAGTTATGCCCATGTAATTGTAGATACTTATTCCAGATTTATCTTTCCCACAGACCATGCAAAAGAAAATACTCAACATGTTATTTCTCATTGCCTAGCTACTTTTGCAATATTAGGATATCCTTTAGATATTAAAACTGATAATGCACAGACTTACACTAGCTCTTCTTTTCCGCATTTTGTCAATAATTTTGTATTGACAATAAAACTGGTATTCCTTACAACACTTAACATCAAGGTCTTGTAGAAGAAGCTTATGTATCTATTAAGTTACAATTACAAAAAGAAAAAGCAGGAAATAGAACTCCCCCAAATAACCTTAATCATGCCCTATTTGTTTTAAATTTTATAAACTCTGACTCAGAAGATCTCACTGCAGCTGAGCGACACATGTTCTCCACAGTAACAAGCCACTTTGGCCGAGTTTGGTGGAAGAATTTACAATCTGGTCAATGGAAAAAACCAGATACAGTGATAATGTGGGTTAGAAGCCATGCTTGTGTTTTTCCAGAAGATGCTTTTCATCCTGTTTGAGAACCTGAATGCACACTCAGACATGAAGGACCTAGAGCCAAAGTTTAAATGAGTGAAGATGGGTTCAAAGACATTAAATCTGACTCCCAATGAAAAAAAGTCTTTTCAAAGGAAGAGGGAAAAGAAAAATAGCCCAGAGTGACCTACCAATAAAGATATCCTCATGAGAGCAGTTGAAAAAAATCTGATGCTGCTGGCTGAGTGAATGATTCAGCAGGAAGGAAGAACTAAGTCTCCAACTATGGTGCTTGAAGCAATGCTAGCTCTGTTGAGCTGTCAGGTAACTGGAACACAGGGAGAAACTTATTGGAAATATTATCCAGATCCACTGAAGTACACTTAGTGGTGTACACTGGAGAATCCATCCCAGTATTTACTAATGATTCATATATGATGGGAGGATTTACAGACATCCTTATTACTACCTTCCATGTGACTGGATTTGATTTTTCTGGCTATAGTGGTTAGTTACCTATGTGTTAGATAAGCATAAGATAAGCATGATGGCAGTCTAAAAGTGTCCTCTGAGGAAAAGAAGCAGTTGGGAGGCCTAGAACATCTAATCTTACTGGCGTCAGTGACTCAAAGTCTTATACAGAACAGTTATTAAAATGGGACTCTCTCATAACAAGCCAATCATTTTAGCAGAATGTCCATTAATACCTCACTGTCCTAACCAACCTGTGATAAAAATTGGCACCTTTCCTAAGCAGATGGGTTGTAAAAATACTGTGTCAGTACAGCATAAGTTGTCTAGAGATGGTGGGTGCAATTTAGACTGGTCTTCTAGATTTGACAAAAAGCAATTATACAAGGGTGCTGCTATGACACCTGGATGATTTGTTAGCAACATCTTGACCTTCAGTGAAGATGGCATTCAAAGGATTTTTGGTGTTTGTTTTTACATTTTGCTGACAAGGCTTTACCTGACTCTGTAGGCAGAAATTGTGAGGAGGGTTCTTGTTATGGCCTCTGGGGCTGTGTTCAATGTCCTTATGTTTTAATTACTGGAAATGTAAAAGTTAAAAGAAAGGATGATAGATATCTTGTAGCATGCATTAAATGTAATTTAGCCAAATGCATCACCAGATATAACTGGGGGAAAGGAACATTAATACTGCACAAGCCCACTTTTGTCTTATTGCTAGCTAAAATTTCAGAGCCATGGTACGCTGATGCCAGTTTTCAAGACTTAC
The DNA here is from genome assembly GCA_025594165.1 of Tamias sibiricus. Lineage (NCBI taxonomy): Eukaryota > Metazoa > Chordata > Mammalia > Rodentia > Sciuridae > Tamias > Tamias sibiricus. Next base: position 12,150,319 of record CM046670.1, on the reverse strand, counting down.
AACAAATACATGTCCAGCTGATGAGGTCTAAGCATGCTCTTGGACTTGTAATACTGGGAGTGGCCACCTTAGTTTCACTTATTGCCTCCACAATCATAGCCTTGGTGGCCATATCTCAAAATACTTATTATACAGATCTTCTTATAATTTGGCCTAGAATGCTTCCAAAGCTCTGAATAATCAAATAAATATTGATGAAAGGATTGAAACTAAGCTACATGCCTGAGAAGCTCTTGTCATAAATATAGGTAATGAGCTTTCACTTTTGAAATTCAAGAAAAGGCTAAAATGTCATGCTGATTATAAATATGTGTGTGTGACTGCTGCCAAATACAATGCTTCCCAATGGGATTGGGAGAAGATTAAAAACCATTTGTCAAGTATTTGTCAGGACAATAATAACAGCTTGGATATTTTGGAGTTACATCATTATTTTCAAGATATACAAAAAAGCAAGATTGATTTTTCAGAACCTACCTCTTTAGCTGATAAAACACTTTGAGGCTTAAACCGTTTTAATCCTGGAAACATACTTAAACACTCTGCATGGTATATTATTAGACTGTTCTCTTTGCTACTAATTCTCTTTTGTATTATGTGAGGGCGCCTGGCAATCCAACCAGTGTTTGACAAGGATCCACTGGGAGAATGATGTTTGCAAGGCCTCATCATCTCGAGAATATGCCAGATGTATGCCTCTAAGCTCTGGTGCCTTTTCTGCAATATCTTCTTAATAATATAATACTCAATAAATTTTCTAGTGGTGATGCTGGGGGTGAGGAGAATACTACAGCATTTTCTGAGAATATTAATAAAATATTAGAAACCATGACCCCACCCCTTCCCTACCATGGACAGTAAATAATCTTCTGCCACCGTGTGATGTGTTTTCTTCCTGGGGTGATTGTTATAAACATGTATTGTTATATGTGAGAACAGTCACAGAGCCACCTGTTTCTCCAGTCATGAGTTTGCAAAAAGCACATAGTCTCACTGTTAGTAATCAGAAACAGAATAAAATTATAGTGCTTCCTACTACAGAGACCCTCTCTTGTGTCCCATGGGTGAATTAGATCCAGAATCAGGAAATGTTATATGGTGGAGGGGTAAAAATATTCACAGGCATAAGTTAAATGTTAGATTCTGGTGCTTGTAATCCTGCTTTAGTAAGATTAGCTTTGCTAAACAATATAACAATTATCTACAAAGAAATTTGCCATGGAAACCGCTGAAATCATTGCCCTCTTGCAAGCCTGAACTTAAAGATTAACTTAGGCTAATAGAGTTAAGAGTCTAGCTTGTTTACCACAGCTAAGCACTATGTCAAGAGCATTTATGATGAAATAGAAACTTAAGATCAACCTTGCTGATTACGTTCACAGTTTAGACATCAAAATCAGAACAATAGCAGGGGATGTGGTGGGGATGTTATTGTCTCATACGATCACTTTTTCCAGTAAGCCTGTTCTGTACTAGGAATTCTACGGGTTTTTTGTTAACTACATTCTTGGCATGTTATACTTTAAAAAATGTATAAAAACTGTGTGCGAACTCAATAAACTTGTCAGCATTCTACACTGACCTTTGAGTCTGTGTGGTTGTTGTCCATCCATCACCGATGCTGTCTACCCCGTCACAACCCCTTGACCAGGAAGACCCCCGACCCTGCTGGGGCTGGACCCCGGCAGTATTATAGTAATAGGATGTCCAGCCTTCAGAACAAGAATTTGGGAACTTGAAATAGCGACTCATCATCTGCTTTTTCAAAGAAAGAAGGGGGAATATGTGGAGAGCTGCCCTAAATAAAGTCATGCCCCTAACTCCTGACCCACAAGGAAATGTCCAACCACATTGTTGTGTTGGGCTTGTCCCAGTTCAAATATCAAGGAGGTATGGCTTCAGGAGTAGGCAGACCTACTGGGGTTTGGTTACACTCACCTGTCCTTTTAAATCTTACTTCTTCTACCTTTTACAGATCAACAATTCCAAGAAATGCCTTTACCCTGATTAAAAACCGCTTCTGAACATGCCTTTCCCTCTTTTAACAGTATCTTGTGACCTTCTCTTGTTCTCCTTTTTGAGGAGCTTAAATGCCAGAGTCAAGGAAAGCTATCCTGAATCTTTAAATAAATCTGGGTCTCTCTGTGTGCATTCTTTTGCATCACCCCAAATTGGCAGGAGTGATTTTGGTTCAGCTGCCCATGCTGGACATGGGCAGCAATTTACAATTGATATGTTCCTTTGAATTTTGATATGTTCCTTTGAATTTTATCCCATCAAGCAAATGTGCTAGCTGTACTGCTGAGTTTTCTTAACTAAAGTAGTTTTATTTGAGAAAATATAAAATTTAGTGGGTACAAAATTAATATATAAGTGTATATACAACAGTTAATGGGTTTTTTTTTATTTCATGTACATAGATTGAGTAAATATATATAAGCCATATTTCACTGAGACGAGGCTGATTGTGTGAATTAGCATTATTTGTAACTTTGTGCTAGTGTACTTTCCTTTGTGTATTTCTCAGACTCCCCTGAACCAACTTGTCACTTAAATGTTATTGATCAGATATGCCAAGATTCCTCAAGCATATTCTGAGAGTGTGATGAAATACTCCTGGAGCAAACACATTTTTGGCAACTTGATTCATGGAAACGTAACACAGAGTGAGTTGTTTTTTCTCCTTTTTGGTGTTTTTTTAGTCCATTTTAATACCCTGCAATGTAATATTTTATCTGTGTCTCTTAATCTGTTGGTCATGAAACCAAATCACTAGGACATACACTATATTTAAAAAAATTCTATATAGAGAGCAAAACATATTGGGTAAATATTGTAAAGATTGTTTGAATTCATATTTACATGAGCATGTATTTGAATTGTTTGAGTCAATAAATTTTCAGATAAATCCTTAAAAAATAAAAATTTGAAAATGTAATTTAGGTTTCAAATTTACTTTCAGAAATTGAAGTGCATTTAATTTCTGAAAACTTAAGTTGTTTGCTTTAATTTATCAGTTGGACATTGTGAATGTTCTTAAAATTTAAAGGCATGACAGTTGTTTTCTTAAAGAACTTGTTGGCCTCTACTGTGCATGTGTACACATATATTATCCAATTCCACACAGTATTTCTATATACTGCACATGTGTCAGGTGCACACACCACACAGTCCTTGTAGCATGCTTTCTGTGCTTTCCCTGCCTCAAATGGAAGACCCACAGTGCATCAACAATCAGGCTCATGCTGCATCCCCCTGCAGCCGTGGACCCCAATCAGGCCCTAACTTTCTATTGTTGTGTGATCAGTCATTGGCCCTCTGTACCCAGATGGAACACAGGGAGTTCCTTGCCCTCTGGAGAAGTGCCTCCAGGTTCAGGGTTACTCAACACAAACTGGCCTGTGCAGCATTCTGACACTTCCTTTTCTTTCTAGAGGACCTAGATGGGTAGATGCACCTACAACTACAGTGGAATGAGTGTTGTCCAACAAGTTTGAGTGGCTTCTGAATCTTCAGAACCCACACACTTTCTAGGAATGTCTGAGGTCATAATAACAAATGCTGGAATTATTTCATTCCCTTGCATCTGTTCCATTGCAGAGAACTCTGGCCAGTTTCCCTGTTCTTTCTTTATAAGGAGTGTGATTAGAAGAGCAGACTGACAAAATTAATGTTGATGGTTTCAAATGTGAAATAGAGTGAAGTGAGAGCACATGTGGGGAACAGGAGCCCAGGAGTGAGGAGCTTGTACCTCAGGCACAGATGATGCAAAAGTTCCACTCTGCTAGCAAAACGCTAAATGGCTGCCCTTGAAGTTACCTTGTCTACAGTGTATTGCTTTGAAATTGTCATTTAAAACATGCTTATTCAAGCAAGTACCAATATGACAGAGAGTACTAAAGGGTATCAATCTACAAAGAAGAAAACTTAAAAGGGAAATCTTAATGCAGGGTGCCCTCCCTTCCCATGATTTCTCCACTTAGTGAGAAGTGATCTTCCTCCAGCAACTCAGTTGGCTGCCAGTGAAACAACTTTTGTTAACAATTTTTTTATAGAGCACCTGGGGATACTGTATAAGTCATGCATATGCTCAAATGAAAGGGCTCACACTCTGTTCTCCAAGTTTCCATAAGAGTGATGAGTACAGAAGAGAGTAGAACATTTCAAAGGCAACACCTTCATTGTCATTCAAGACAGTAACCTAAAGATGCCCACAAACACGTACCTAGAGTTCTCTGCTGTCTGTTCTGGGCTATGGAAGAATGCTGTGAAACTCCCTTAAGGTCATTTAAGCCAGGTGCAGTGGCACATGCTAGTAATTTTAGTGGCTCAGGAGGCTGAAGGAGGAGGATTAAGAATGCAAAGCCAGCCTCAGCAACTTAAGCTCTGAGCAAGCTAGTGAGACTGTGTCTAAACAAAATATAAAAAGGCTGGAGATGTGGCTCAGTGGTTAAGCATTCCTTGGTTCAATCCTCAGTACCCCTCAGAAAAACATTTTAATATTTAGTTGGTGGTTTTACTTTCACTATTATCCATTTCATTTTGACAACAGGCAAACATGAGAAAGTTGTTGGGATTATTAAATAAAATATTCTGAAACTCATTGGGTTTTTTGATGATTCAAGTGAATTAAAAAAAAACAAAAACCCAAAACTTTATTCCCTGAACATTTAAGTTCTGTTTGGGTATATTTTTCAAGGCACAGTGGCATATGCCTGTAATCCCAGTGATTGAGGAGGCTGAGGCAGAAGAATTGCCATTCTGAGGCCAGGCTCAGCAACACAGCAAGTCCCTTTCTCAAAATAAAAAAATTGATAAGTAGACATGTTCAGTGACATAAAGCCCTGGGTTTAATTCCTAATAGGAAAAAAAGGTGCTTTTCATTGCAATGCAGTTTCACACATACATCTTTAAAAAATACCACCAATATTCTGTGTTACCCTAGGTAAAACAGATATAGGGTAATCACCCTTATTGCACCAGATGTATTTAGCAGTATCTCTTCTCTATTGATTCTCATAGACAAGTGGGCTCAAGACTTACCATTTTGAGGCAGTTACTTCTTAGTTCATTTTGGAAACTCTGATTATCATTCATGAAAACAATGAAAAGTAGTAAGAGATGTAAATATATGGTTGTGTGTGTGTGTGTGTGTGCTTTAGAAAGTGAGGAGCTCATGTGGTATTACACAATTATACTAGAGCAAATAATACCACACACACTTTTCACCTTTAGAAAGGATATATAAACATCTTATTTCAAAGCCTGCTGTGAAGACTTGCTACTGAGCACACATGGTGGCTTTTGATGTTATTGCACCTAAAATAGCAACACATTCCAATGGGAGAAAGAGAAAAACATCTGGTGTGACTGGATTTTTTTGTAAAATTTATAAACTTGTGATTGAGATATCCCACTCCTTGTTATGTGTTGAAAGCAAACGATGAGTTCATAAAACATAGTATTATGGAAAAAATAAATTCTAGGGCTCTAGGTTCCAATTACACAGTAGGTTAACTATACATATTAATGTGTGGTGCAGTCAAAGATGAGAAAAAACACTCTCAATGTTTTCTCCATAATACTGCAAGATATTGGAGGTGAAAAAATATGTGACTTACTAATTGGATCATGTAAAATATACATAGACACGTTCCTCTGAACACAATAGTAACACTTCTAAACTGTGAATTGGAAATTATTCCAAAAATGCTGTAATTGGGAGTAGGGTGTAGCTCAGTGGTAGAGCACTTGCCTTATACATGTGAAGCACTGTGTTTATCTTCAGCATCATGTTTACAAAAATTAATAAATAAAATAAAGGAATTGTGTCCATCTGAAACTATAATATTCTTAAAATTTGGAGTAACACACCAGTCACTCCCAAATTACAATTTAACTTGTCATAGAAAACTAAAATAATACATCAAAACTAAAGCAGTTTCTTGGGCAGATGACCTGGAGTAGAGACAAGAAGAAAAGGTAGAGCCATGAGCCTTGGAATCTTGAATGGCTGCTGATTGTGTGGATACACCTGAAATCCAAGGATCTCACAGACACACACTACTTTCATTTCTCTTATGCATAAAATTTTTCAGTATCCTGCAATATTAACAAATCCCAATGATTTTAAATCAAATTGAAAATTTTGGATGTTCCATTGAACCAAAAAACTAACACAAAGAAAACATGTATGCTAATATGTTTTGTGTTTAGCTTTTTGTTTGTTTTGTTTTGGTATGGGATTAAATTTAAGATCACTTAACCATTGAGCTACATCCCCAACCCAATATTTTATTTTATTTACTGACAGGGTATCACTGAGTTGCTGAGGGCCTCGCTAAGTTTCTTTGGCTGGCTTTAAACTCGAGATTCTCCTGCCTTAGCCTCCTGAGCTGCTGGGAATACAGGCTTATGCAGCCATTTCCACCTGTATTTAACTTTTGAACATGACTTGTATATAGTGCAGTGGTTCATCTGAATAAGACCTTTGTTTATCTCTATGTGGTGGCAGGTGCTCCTCTTCCTTCAGAGATCTAAAAAGGGAAAGGTGTAATCTGGATTATCTCTTAAGGACTCAGTGGTAGAGAAGTTTTGGGAGACTTTGCCATAATACCATGATAAATTGTAGAGTAGGAAAAAAAAATAGCCAAAGTCAAATGATATATAAAATTATGTATTTTATGTAATAGGTTTAAATGTTCTGAGTATGGCTCCTTTTATTTTTTTTACTCTTATTATTGGGCACTTGTTTCTGGTTATAGTTCCTGCTGGTTGTCCAAGGCTAAATAGGTACTTGATATTGGGAAAAAATGTTTTTTTCTCAATTTGTTGGTGTGAGCCAAGTCTCCTCAGGGTTTAGTCCTGGGATTTTCATGAGGAAGTGCTTACCTTTTTGAGCATTTTTTTGTTGTTTTCTACCACACAGGCCAGGAGCCTGGATGAGCCAGTATCCCACTGACCACATGGCATCCTGGGAAACCATTGGGAATCTTTTTCTCCAATGGCCCTCCTTTTCACAAAATATGCACTGATGTCTCCTGGTTTCTGAGTATTCAAAATACCTGTGTTGGAAATTGCTTTGCTCCCCAAAATTGCACGGCTCTTTGGACTACTCTCATTGTATAAGGTTAAAAATAATCTTTTTTGGAACAAGGAATTGAATCCAGGGGTGCTTAAACAGTGAGTCACAATTCCCATTTTATTTTAATACAGGGTGTTAGTGGCTTGGGTCCTCACTCAGTTGCTGAAGCTGGCTTTGAACTTGGGATCTTCCTCCCTCAGCCTCTTCAGTTGTTGGGAAAAAAAAAAAAAAAAAAGGTGTCCACCACTGTGGCCACAACCCATAGGGTAAAATGTGAAAGTACTAATTCAAGATAGAGAAATATGTGAATTATTTTCATGTTGTTATATCTTACCTATAACTGTCTTAAGATCTCCATAATTACAAACACAAGAAATAAATAAAGATCAAATTTATGGAAATACTGTTCTCCAAATGAGTTGAGGTTTCTAAAAATATTAATGGACACATTTTATGTTTTTACTATCTGTTTTTGTTTGTTTGGTATTGGATTGAACCAAGGATCACTTAACCACAGAGCTACATCCCCAGCCCAATATTGGGAAGAACCTTTAGTAAAGAGGAACACTGTGATACCTCTGTCATACTACCATAATTCAATACCTAACTATGTGAACAAATTAACAAATTTTTACTTTTATTTAGTAATAAAATTTATACATAATGTGAATAAAATATTTGATTAAACCACTGTAAAGACTTGAAATTACAGATTAACAACTGTCAGGAACAAGTCTTCTTCTGCTAAAAGAATCTAAGTCACAATTGTTATCTGCAGTTTTCCAAAGTTAAAACATTGAGAAATATTTGATTTATAATACATTTACATCCTTCCAGAGACAAGTATTCTGCTCTATTATATCATACTTGTGAGAATTTCTCCATTTCTCCCACATCACCTAAGGATATTCAACAAGTTTTAAGCAAAAGTTGAAGGCAGTTCCTCATTTCTTTCTTACATACATCAAGATAGGAGGTACAGATTAGGGCTTTGCTATATTTCTTATATTTTTAAAGGTGTTTTCTTTATTGTAGGTATTTTACTGTTTTGTAAGGCATGTATCCCAGGCAAATATCTTTCCACATCGCCTGTAGGTATCAGGTTGCTAATGTTAAGGAAAATATGAAATTTGTGTATAGACTTGGGCACAGTATTTTACGGTGTTCAGAATTCTATGCAGTATAAATTATCCAGTGATAAGCAATGTTTGAGCAATTGATAAAAGGTCTGCAAGAGTTTTTACATTTGTATTACCTCTCCCCATTGTGATTAGTTTGGTGATGTTAAGCCATACTCTTTCATGAAAATCTTTCTCACATTCTTCACATTGAGTCTCTCAATTATGAATCCTCTACTGCTGGGTAAGGCTTGATTTATACCTAAAAGCTTTAACACATTTATTACATTTGTAGGAATTCTCTCCTGTGTGAATTTTCTGGTGCTGAGTAAGAAATGAACTACACCTAAAAGCTTTGCTACATTCCTTACATTTGTAGGGCTTCTCTCCAGTATGAATAATGAGGAATAGAGGAAGGTTTGCTCTTTGAATAAATGCTTTCCCACATTCTTCACATTTGTAGGGCTTCTCTCCAGTATGAATTCTCAGGTGCTGAGCAAGGTGTGCTCTTCGAATAAATCCTTTTCCACATTCTTTACATTTATAGGGCTACTTTCCAGCATGAATTCTTTGGTGTTGTGTAAGGTATGATTTTCGAATAAAAGCTTTGCTACATTCCATACATTTGTACAGCTTTTTTCTATTATGAATACGTTGGTGTAGAATAAGATTTGCTCTTTGACGATATTCTTTCCCACATTCCTTACATTTGTAGGGCTTCTCTCCAGTATGAATTCTCTGATGTTCAGTAAGATTTGAACTATACCTAAAAGCTTTGCTAAATTCATTATATTTGTAGGGCTTCTCTCCAGAATGAACACCGTGGTGAACAGTAAGGTTTGATTTGCGTGTAAATCGTTTCCCACATTCTTCACATTTGTAAGGCTTCTCTCCAGTATGAATTCTCTGATGTCGAGTAAGAAAGGAACTACACCTAAAAGCTTTGCTACATTCCTTACATTTGTAAGGCTTCTCTCCAGTATGAATTGTATGGTGTTCAGTAAAGCCTGATCTTTGATTAAAAGCTTTGCCACATTCTTTACATTTGAAAGGGCTTCTCTCCAGTATGAATTCTATGGTGTCGAGTAAAGTGTGATGTATAATTAAAAGCTTTGCCACATTCTTTACATTTGTAGGGCTTCTCTCCAGTATGAATTCTATGGTGTTGACTAAGGGTTAATCTATCATTAAAAGCTTTGCCACATTGTTTACATTTGTAGGGCTTCTCTTCAGTATGAATTCTATGGTGTTGACTAAAAGCTGATCTTTGATTAAAAGCTTTGCCACATTCTTTACATTTGTAGGGCTTTTCTCCAGTATGAATTCTATGGTGTTGAGTAAAGGTTGATGTTTTACTAAAAGCTTTCCCACATTCTTTACATTTATAGGGCTTCTCTCCTGTATGAATTCTATGGTGTCGAGTAAAGTGTGATCTTTGATTAAAAGCTTTCCCACATTCATTACATTTGTAGGGCTTCTCAACAGAATGAATACTCTGGTGTCCAGGAAGTTCTGATCTTTTATTAAACACTTTGTCACATACTTCACTTTCCTTGAGCTTCTCTTGGTTATGTAGTCTTTGGTGTTGAGCAAGTTGTACTCCTTTAGTAAAACCTTTGCCACATTCTTCATATATGTGGGATTTCGATCCCATATGAATCCTTTGTTGTTGAGTAAGCATTGAAAAATTCTTAAAAACGTTTTCATATTCTGTACATTTGTAGTTTTCCTCACTGTTATGCCATGTCAGGTGTTTAGAAATGCTTGAGCAAGGATTAAAACATTTGCCACATTCTTCACATTTGTAGAGTTTCTCTCCACTATTAATTATCTGGTGGTTAAGAGAGGGTTGTTCTGGATTATAAGTTTTGCCATATTCTTTAAATTTTTCGTGTTGTTTGTTGCCGCCTGAAGCGCTTGGAGCAACGGAGCCACGGGAAGAAGTTCAGAGGCGAACTGAAAACAAACAGCTTTTTATTCTGATAACTTTTCTCTCTGGCTCTAACAATGACTAACACGCACCACACATACCACCAAAATGGCCCTGACCCGATCAGCAATTTCGGCCAAGTCACTCGAGAACCCGGACAAATCCCGTGAGACTACGGAAGGCGACAATGCCCAACTCTCCACGGCTCATAGTCAACCGCAATTCAAGTCAATCCCCAAACAGGGCTCCTGCATTTCCCCCTTTTTGTTTTAAAAGAGGTAATGCTCTAGGACGTCTATGTGCAACCAACATTCTTACCCGTCATTGGCTAATCAAGGCTGTGCCCTTGACTCCTGTCTTAGGTTGATATGTCGGCCACATGAGACTGTCCCGTGCGACTGTGCCTGTCTTAGGTTGTCCCCCTCTGGGGATCTTACCCGTCATTGGCTAACCAGCCATCCAATGGAGCCCTTTAGGATCGACTATGTATGATGACTAACAGCGTCCAATTGTGAGGAGATGTTGCGGCTTTAAGGCGACAAGCCTTTTGGTGATGAGCCAAATTGCATAGCATATCAAATTGTTTAAACAAATCAGCTGCCCTAAGTTCCATCAAGTAACACAATGAATACTCTAGACAAATACCCGCAAGGCATTGTCCCGTAAAGTCCCAAACAATGAAAGATCAAAATGTCCATTTGTTGTAACATGTTGATGTAGGAGGCCCCATGCATGTAGAGCAGAGGCCACACTGTTGGTGAGGTTGTTTGATGCTTGAGCAGCAGGGATGCTTGTGGCGGCCGCGATCCCTGCAGCTGTAGCAGCAGACGTCTTTTTTATGTTTAGACAATGCCACCGGCAAATCTTCAGGGCCCGCTACCTAGAAACTCAAGCATCAATTATTAAAGAAAAGGCAGTGCTATTGCAGCACTGAGTCAAGAGGTGAGTTGTCAAACTATAAAATAGAATAATTAGATTAGAAAATTAAAGTTGATTTTTGTTCACACACATCGCTGGTTGAGCTGAAAATTAAAGTTGATTTTTGTTCACACGCATCGCTGGTTGAGCTTCTACAAACATAAGTTGGAAAAATATCATATTTAGAAAAAAAAAGAAAGACTGAGGGTAATTACTGCATTAAAGATAGATTAAAGAAAAGGTAAAGGCACTTTAGAGAAATAATTTGTTAGCTGTAACCCTTGAGTCTCTGTATACAGAGCAATCTTTTAACTGTTGAGATAATTGAAATTAATGAGCTATTAAACAAATGAAGTTAATAACAAATAAACAATCTTATGTCAAAACACCAAAATATCAGGTTATATAGCACTAGTCATATTGTTTGCTGAAGAGAAGTCCCAGGGATACCTATAATCAAAATTGAAAGTACCTTCATTTATAAAATTATTTACCTAAATTGAATACTCTTAACCTAAAATGAATTAAAGTTATTTGGATCCATATATATATATATTTTCTTTTTCATAAGCGCTTTGTTCTTTGTGACGTCACACTGGACAGATGCACAAACATACATAACATATATTTGTGACGTCACATTAACATGAAATGTAGACAAATGTACAGACATAAAGACATGTATAAAAAGAAAAAAAAAATACAATTGTGTGCACACTAAAGAGAGATCTCCTCGTCCCGGCTGGGAGGAATGACTCTTGAGTTGTGAAATATTTTGAAGGACTCTTTTGAGGGAATCATTCTGTACCTTCATCTTGGTCCTCTTGATTTTGTACCTTTTTTATTAATCTTGATTCCTCAATAACTTCATCTTGATCATTTTGATGTGGTACCTGTTTTATTAATCTAGATGGTATCCATATTGGAGAGGATTCGTGTTTTGGAAAAACACAAACAGATCCTCTTCCCCAAATTAATACTGGATCTGGACCCTTCCATGTACCTGAAAGAACATCCTTCCAGTAAACCAAATGTTTATGTTGTTGGTGTGGATTCCAATGTCTGTCTCCAGCAGAATAACCATTAGAGTCTAAAGTTAAAAAATTTAAGGTAAACAGGGCAACTGCCAATCTGTCCTTAGGACTTTTCCAATTTCCTTCTTTTTGTTTTAATAACATAATTTTCAGTGTTCGGTTCGCTCTTTCAATAATGCCCTGACCCTGAGGATTGTATGGGATGCCTGTTTTATGGGATATATTGAATTTTGCGCAAAACTGTTTGAAAGATGAGGACGTATATGCGGGGCCATTATCTGTTTTAAGCATTTTGGGGATGTCCAATGCAGCAAAAGCTTGCAAACAATGAGATGTAACATCTTTAACTTTTTCTCCAGAATGTAAGGAAGCAAAAATCATGCCTGAGCATGTATCTATGGTCACATGAATAAATCGCAATTTTCCAAAACTTGGCTCATGAGTAACATCCATCTGCCACAAATGATTGGGCATTAATCCTCTAGGGTTAACGCCGAAATGAGGATTGGGCAAATGTGTCATAGAAGATTTACAATCTTTTACAATTGTCCTGGCTTGCTCCTTTGTGATTTTAAACCTACGTTGCAAGGTGGTGCTGTTGACATGAAACTGGGAGTGAAATAAAGTAGCTTGTTGTAGCACTGAAAGTATAAATATTGTTTTTGTAAGTTCATCAGCCTTTTGATTATCTTCATGGAGGGGACCAGGCAAATTAGTATGTGCTCTAATATGGCCTACGAATAGAGGTTCTTTTCTTGCCCACAAAAGTTTTTGTATTTGATAAAACAATTTAAAGGCTGGAGTATGAGGTGCTATTGGTCCTGCTAACTCTAATTTTGGGACGGCTTGTACAATATAGTGGCTATCTGAAAAAATGTTTACGGGCTGGTCCCTAAAATTTTCCAGAGCTCTTACCACAGCTTCCAATTCCACTAGTTGAGCTGATTTGTGTGCAGTTATGTAAGTCATATTTTCTTTTTTAGTGACTACTGTAGCAGTACCATTTGAGGACCCATCTGTAAATACATTAAATGCCTTAGGAATAGGTTGATTTTTTATTACCTGTGGAAATATAATAGGATGATTAATACAAAAAGATAATATAGGGGACTTAGGAAGATGATTATCAAAATTTGCAGAAGTAGAGCATTTAGCTATAGCCCAATCATTATCATTGAAGCACAAATATTCAATCTGTGATGATGAATAGGGAGTAATAATAGTAGCAGGGTGAATGCCAAATATTTTAGTAGAAGTCTTAAGTCCTTGAAGAATAAGTTTAGCCACCATGGAGGTATAAGATTCAAGTATACTTTTAGGAGAGACGGGCAAATGTATCCATAATAAAGGCCCTTGTTGCCAAAATACTCCTGTGGGTGTATATTGTGAAGAAATAATAATCAACATCAGCGGTTGAGTTAAATCAAATCTATCACAATGAGCTCCTTTGATGGCTTTTTCTGCTAACTTTAAAGCTTTCCTAGCATCAGGAGTCAATGTTCGTGGTGAAGATGGATCAGGGTCTCCGCGAAGGATGTCAAATAAAGGTTTTAGTTGGCCAATAGTGAGATTTAGTGTAGGGCGAAGCCAATTAATATCTCCCAGTAGTTTTTGGAAATCATTGAGGGTGGTCAAATGTTCTTTATTTATTAGAATTTTTTTGGGTCTAACAAAAGTATCCATGATTTTAAATCCTAAATATAATATGGGAGATCTGGTTTGAACTTTTTCTTCTGCTATATATAATCCATATTTTTTTAAAATTTTCTACCACGTCACTGAATATATTAAATAAGATTTTTTGATTAGGGTGGGCCAATAAAATATCATCCATGTAATGTAGACACATGAGGTTTGGATATTTATTTTTAATGGGTTGGATAGCCTTGTCCACATATATTTGGCATATGGTGGGGCTATTAGCCATTCCCTGTGGTAAAACCTTCCATTGATATCTCTGATCAGGGCCATTATTGTTCATAGAAGGAAGTGAAAAAGCAAACCTGAGGGCATCCAGAGGATGTAGGGGAATAGAAAAGAAGCAATCCTTTATATCAAGAGTAATAAGATGGAAATTTTTTGGAATAGCTACGGGACTAGGAAGTCCAGGTTGAGTAGGGCCCATAACTTGCATGGTTTTATTAATTTGTCTAAGATCATGTAACAATTGCCATTTTCCTGACTTTTTCTTGATCACAAATATGGGGGAATTCCAGGGAGAGGTGGAAGGTTCTATATGACCTGCTTCTAATTGTTCATGAACTAGTAGGTGGGCCGCTTGTAATTTCTCTTTAGATAGGGGCCACTGAGGGACCCACACTGGCTTATCAGAAAGCCATGGTATTTTCAAAATTATTTTCTCAGTGGCCCCGAAAAAAAATATCTTTTTCCTTTATAATAATGATTACTTTTAGGGTTAAGATTACTCTGTACTTTTTGATAATGAGTTCTTTTATGGTTCAGATTACCCTGTAGGTTTTCACATTTAACATCTGCAGGTTGGTTGCAAGGTGTACTCCCATTTGTTGCAAAATATCTCTTCCCCATAAAGTAACCGGTAGATTAGGTAAAACATAAGGCTTCATCCATCTTATTAAGGAAGCATCCATCTTATTACTCTTGATATAAAGGATTGCTTTTTTTTCTATTCCCCTACATCCTCTGGATGCCCCCAGGTTTGCTTTTTCAGTTCCTTCTATGAACAATAATGGTTCCTTTATGGCCTTCATCATCCTCCCATTTTAAAATTACCGCACTTTTATCTGGGAGGTTATTATATCCCAAGCCTCTTAAACTGGTTGAAGCTTTTTGCAGAGGCCAGTGCTTGGGCCATTGGCGTAAATTAATAATGGAAGAGTCAGCTCCAGTATCTATTAATCCCTCCATTTATATTCCTTGGATTTTTATTTTACACATAGGCCTCCTTGAACAGTCTCGAACCCAGCAAGCCATGGGTCTTGAGTCAGTGGAACAAAATCCTCTATTGTTCCCTTCTTGAGGCATACCCATTTTAAATGAATTCTGTAAATTGGGAAGGAGAAGCAACTGAGCAATTCTATCTCCTTGATTAACAGAACTTATACTTTGGGGTGAGCTAAGCATTAATTTTATTTCCCCTTTGTAGTCTGAGTTTATTACACCTGGGGTCACTTGCAAACCTAATAAGCTTTTTGGACTATGCCCGATAATAAGTCCTACAGTCCCTGAGGGAAGAGGTCCCCTGACTCCTGTGGGAATCAGTTGAACCCCCATTTCAGGTGTTAACACTATTCAGGCGGTGGAACAGAGGTCTAATCCTGCATTTCCTCTTGTTCCTCTGGCGAGGGAGTGGATGGGTAGTAGGGATTGTGTCGGGGAAGCATCTGAGTGGATGCTTGAGGATACTCCTTCTGCAATGCCCCGTACATTTGTGGGCCCCGGGGTATTGGGCCCCGTGCCCGTTTTTTGAATTCCTGAACAAAGGATTTCCATGGATGTCAAATTTTGAATGGCATTTATTGGCCCAATGATTTCCCTTTTTACACCTGGGGCAGCGGCCTGGGGCACGGTATGAGCTTGGTCTTATTTCTCTTTTGGGATTTTGCCTAGAATAGCCTGATTGATTATGATAATTTTGCCTGGAATATCTGATTGATTATAATGTCTACGTTTAGCCTTTGTGAAATTTCGAGGGGAAGCACCTCTCATTGAGGCTGCAATCACATTTCCTGTGACAAAGGCGTCATTTATATCTTTACATAGTTGTATATATACGGAAAGATCCTTTTTAGTTCTCCATGGCCTGATGGCTGCTTGGCACCATTTATTTGCATTTTCATAAGCTAATTGAACAACTAATGGCATAGCTTGGTCAACATCTCCAAACACACTACCTGCAGTTCTCAAAAGTCGATCAGCAAAGTCAGCATACGGCTCATTAGGTCCTTGAATTACTTTTGACAAGCTACTTTGTAGATCCCCAGGTCCTTGTACAGTTTTCCATGCCTCTAAGGCAGCTGTGTTTATCTGAGCATATACATCTGGGTCATAATCTGTTTGAGCCTGTAAGTCTGTGAATTGCCCTTCTCCTGTGAGCATGTCTATATCATAGTTTTCAAACCCTGCAGCCGCGTTTCTCTTAGCCGTTTCTATACAAAGTTCTTTGAATTGCGATCGCCAAACCAAGAATTGCCCCCCGCTTAATGTTGCTTTACATAGACTTTTCCAGTCTGAGGGGGTTAAGCTAAAGGTGTTAAGGGACTCCAGCATACTCAACGTGAAAGGAGCTTGGGGCCCATAAGTCATTACTGCCTCTTTGAGATTTTTTATTGTTTTGAAATCTACTGACTGATGGACCCTCTGTCCATTTTTCTTTTCAAATGCTGGTGGTTCCCAATGTATCTGTGAGTTGTCCTCGAGAGTGCATAAGCGATCAGAAAGACTTTTTATTTCTGTTTCTAGGGTATGCAAATGCCTAGTAATACCCTTCATATTTTCTGTAATGGATTCCACCCATGGGGGAGTAGAGGACGCAAGTGGTTCCTCTACCTGACGGTCCTTTTTCTCGGTCTTTTTTAGTTTCTTTTTCCTGATTTTCTCAGGATCACTTTTACTAGATTCCTCACCACTGCTAATTTCACTGACAGCAATATCCTGAGGCCCAGGTTCCATTAAGAGCAAGTATCCTTCAGCTATCACCAATAACTCCCGAATAGCTTTAATAGCTTGGATTTTTGTCATTTTTGGGTCTCTTCTAATACTCTCTTTACTGGTCTTAGTTGGCCCAGTGGAAGCTACGCTTTTTTGATCACTTTCACTTTTTTCTATATACTCCTCACTGAGAACAGAGTCAGGTATATCAAGGAGTCTTTGCATAGCCTCTATCACTTGGGATTCAGTTATATTCGAACCCATCTTTAGAGACCTTTCAGTTCTTACCTGTCCGCTCCGAAGTCCCCGTACAGGCTGCCACCTGTTGCCGCCTGAAGCGCTTGGAGCAACGGAGCCACGGGAAGAAGTTCAGAGGCGAACTGGAAACAAACAGCTTTTTATTCTGATAACTTTTCTCTCTGGCTCTAACAACGACTAACACGCACCACACATACCACCAAAATGGCCCTGACCCGATCAGCAATTTCGGCCAAGTCACTCGAGAACCCGGGACAAATCCCGTGAGACTACGGAAGGCGACAATGCCCAAATCTCCACGGCTCATAGTCAACCGCAATTCAAGTCAATCCCCAAACAGATCTCCTGCAGTTGTTCACTGCTATGGTAGTTGTGGTGTTTAGAAAGTGGTGTGGAAGTCCCTGCTTGAACACATTCCTTGAATTTGTGGGGCTCCCTTCCAGGATGAGTTCTGCTATATTGAAAAAGGCTTGCAGTTGGATGAGAATTTCTCTCACATTTCTCACATGCAAGGTGTCTCTTGACTCTGAGTACTTGAATGGAGCTTTGAGCTCTGAGGAAGTACTTTCTCACATTTGTCATCTTCATAAAGGTTTTGTGCACTATGATCACATTGATGTTCTCTTTTATTGCAAACAAAGCTAAAGTTCTTATGTGTATTGCTACATTCATGTTTTTTTCCTCCAACATAAGTGCACTGATTATTGCTTAGTGTAGAGACCTGGCTGAAGGTGTTGCTTGTTTCATGACATGTGTTCCATGCTTTCCAGAAATCTATATCTGAAGTTTGATTAAGTAGTATGGAGTACATAGGGGCCTTCCCACAATCAGTAAAAGTGTATGTTTGGTCACAAGAAGGAATCTTTTGCTCATTGCAGAATGATGGACACTTTGTAAAGAAGTTTTCAAAATCAAAACATTGAGAAACTCTTCCTTCAGGTATAAATGGAATACTTTTCTGAGTTATTAAATGTTCTTGAGGACTGTTGAGAGTATTAAGGACATTTTCATTAAGAACAGCCACTACTAATTGGTCTTCTCCTTTGTAATATAATTTTTGACTTTCACTGTTACCTACACTGTTCAGTCCTTTATTTTGTTGTAAAGAGTCAAAGTCACAATTTTTCGTATATTCTGTTTATCACTTTTCTGAATAAATGCTCTCTGTTGGGTTCTGGTAAAATTTCCTGGGTGTGATGAGAAGTCATGGCTGAAAAAAATTAAAGCAATAATTTTTGTACATATTAGACTGAGATATACTTTGCAAATCTATCATAACAATTAGGATATAGCAGTTAGGACAAGAAAAGTGTGGCAGAATAGGACATCTAAAGCCATCATTACTGCACAAATACATGAACTAAATAACAATGGACAAATTTACTTTGTGAAAATTATCCAAATCATCTGGGAATTCAAACTAAGAGGAGGATATCATTACAGAGAGTAATATAGCAGAGGAAAGGAAAGTGTGTTACTTTTAACCCCTACATACCTTCCTCCTCAAGAATGCACCACTGTACAATTAGTGAAAATCAAACAAGGCCCTTATTCTCTGTCAACAGGAAAAGGGAAATGTAAAATGTGAACAGTTTTGGGTTTTTTGGAAACTGCCTGAAAACCACTTTCTCTCTTGAGAGAAACCTAGAAAGCCCTGCATATAACAGATTTTGGATGACAATAATACAGACAATCAATAGGGAAAATGAGTATATGGTATCTAATGAGAAATATGGACAAATCTTTTTATAAGGGAACACTTACACAGACACATACACACACCAGCTATGTCTGTATTAACCGGATGAACTCAACACACAAAGACTAAGACAAATGACTTGGTTTTTAATTTTTATAACTTTGGTTATTTACTGATTCATTTCATTGAAATATCAAATTTCATGTATTTAACAAATATTTTATGGTATTTGAAAATATAAATACATGGTGAAATGACTACTTCTAGTTAAGGAACATTTTATAGAACCATCATTTTTGTGCTTAGAACACTTTGCATTTTTCCATTAGCATTGATCAAAAAATACAGCACATTGAGGACAGTGGGGGTACAAGCCTTGAATCCACACAACACAACTCAAAAGTCTGAGGCAGGAGGATCCCAAGTTCAAATCCAGCCTCACATACTAGTGAGGCAGTAAGTAACTTAGCAAGACCCTGTATCAATATAAAAATATAATAAACATTCTTAGGATGTGGCTCAGTATTTAAGTGTTTATGAGCTCAATACTTCTTATGTCCTTTATAATAATATGATGTGGTTTTTGACTGACACTCCCCAAACACAGGAGCTAGTAGCCATTTCACTCTCTGCACTTCTGAGTTCCACATGTGAGTCAGATGAAGCTGCAACTTACTTTCTGTGACTGCCTTAATTCATGTAATGCAAAGTCCTGCATGTTCATCAGTTGTCATTTTTATTGAGAAGATATCTCTTTTGTATTGTTAATTGATTGTATATAAATACCATATTTTTACCCATCCAACCCCTGAGGGGCACATAGATTGAGTCCATGTTTTCAGTACTGTATACAATATTTGCACTGAAACAGTAGTCGAGATATCTCTTCAAAGTGCTGCTTTATTCTTCTAATGATACCTATTTAAAATTTAAACTTCTGGACCACGAGACCATTCTACTTTTAATTTTTTAAAATATTTGCTGCTTAGGATTAATTTCAAGGGTGCTATAACACTGTCTTCACAACAAGGCCCTTTAAAATTGTCTATTTTGAGACATGATGGGGCATGACTCTTGCATGTCCTCCCAATTACCTGGAATTTTTAGCATGTAGCACTGTGATTCCTATTGTTCAGTTGTGCACTCTCTTCCACATTGTTTTCCAAAATAACTATTAATTGGCTATTTGCTGGCTTTTATATGGAAAAATCCAAAATTGTACAATATCCAAAGAAAAATGAACACTTGGCTAATCAAAGGAAAAAAGTGAAACACTAGGAATTGAATATTAGGAAAGTAAGTGTTATGAATTACTCAAAGAACCTAAATAGCCATTTGTAATAAAGTTTAGTGAACTAAACCAGAACACAGAAAACTGAGTAAAATTCTGACAAAAATCTCATAAGTAAAAACAAGCCAAAATTGTGTACTTGAATACTTTCTTAAGAAATAGTGTCTGAGAGAGTCGGGGTGGGGGGAGTTGTGCACAGATGCAATCCTAGACACTTGGAAGGATGAATTAGATAGATCACAAGTTTGAGGCCAGCCTCTGCAACCTAGTGAGAATGTCAAAAATTAAAAATGAAAAGGAGTGAGGCAAAGGGAAGTGGAAAAGAAACTGGGTTCAATCTCCAGTATCAATTTGAGCAGTATGAGAAGTATAAATACGAGAAAAAAGAAGTCAAAATTAAAGAAGCTCAATTATGTCTAAGTAGAAACAAATAAAAAGACCCAAAGTCCATTGTATTCAATTTATCAATGTTCACAAAGAAGGAATTGTGAGAGTACCAAAAGAAATATGTGCAACTGAGCAGTATACTTGAATATAATTATTAGTTAATATACTAATAAAAGCCTGGCAATACAGAAAGAAACTGGGAAATAGCATCAAAGGGGTGACAAAAAATATTACCGATTGAGAATACTATAATCAGAAAAAAATATACTTCACCATGAGTCAAATACATATAAATGCACCCAAACATTATAAGTACTTGAGCTCTTTCTCAAAAAATACTAAAGAAAATTATTCATATTGAAAAATAAAGTCAATGTGCACAGGAGTAAGAAGAAATTTTCAAGCTTTCATGGAAGGTAAGGCAAATTTATATACCAATTTAGGATTTAATTTTATTGGACTAATGGGTCACAAAACACGTTTCCAATAAAATTTGAAATAAAAAAAACATAAAAGTCATCATAAACCTCTAAATATGTGTGAAATATATAAATATCTCTTCCATAAATAACACAATTGTCATAAATATACAAAATTTTATATGAAATCGAACTTCATTTGTTGCCAGTTGCAAATCTTGTGTAAGTGTAAAATGATTTTTATAAAATAGCAAAGTAAATGAGAAAATACACATAGAATGAAGGGAAGAAAAGAGGAATTAATTAATGTCACAATAAAAATCCATAACTCAATTAAAAAAGAAGGGATAAGAATTCATTAAACGTAGTAGAGGAAACTAAGAAAAAAATTACAACTGTATGGAAACTACCAGAGACTAAATCTAAAGATGCAATTTGAAGGCAAAAGTGTATACAAATATTAACCACAAAGGTGACCAGAAGCTGGTGTGGAAATGACTATCATATAAGTAACATATGCTAAAACAAAAACTTATAAGAGTAACAATGTATTTTTTCTTTAATGTAACTTTATTGTCAAAAGAAACAAACATATAAAACAAAAAAGAAGCAAATATAATTGTATTGACAATGAAAAGAATAATCAGGAATAACTTAATTTCATCTTACATTGCCCTAATTTGTGATAAATTATAAAATGTAGGTAAAGAAATAGAGCAGGTCCCGGTGGAGCAAGCCTGTATTCAAAGCAC